>VDFB02269062.1:0-89216 GCA_007258455.2 Sequoia sempervirens | reverse complement strand
ATTGGATACCTATTTCACATGCAACATGATCATTATTTTTCATTGGGTACCTATTACACAAGCAACATATTGTTATTTTTCATTGGGTACCTATTTCACAATCACCAGAATCTTCCTCTCACCTTTTCACAAGTACATTGCTTGCTTACAGTTTCAGAGATTTGCCTACCTTTTCACGAGTACATTGCTTGCTTACAGTTTCAGAGACTTGCCCGTCGAACTGCCCCTTCCCCATCGCTCGTTAATTTGGGATAAAGCAAGCAGATCCGTTTCGCATATAATAAATGCAGTCAGACCTATTTCCCATATGATAAGTTCAAGAGTATCCATTTCATTTATGTTTTCCTATCAAAATCTGAATGCATTCATGTGTACATGAATGATAAATATGCAGCAAGTCGAATGTGTTTCTTTGTGAATTGATTGCAATGGCAGGGAATAAGGGGAGGAAGAAATTGAAATTCAGTTTGTTTCCTTTATTCCCTAGATTTCAACCTGGCAGATTAAAATGGTGTGCAGACACTTCCAAGCTAAAGAACAAAGAGGTCTTGAGGGATGAAGCAGAACCCAGTTGCAGTCAGACCAGGAAAAAGAAAAAACTATGGCGAATAAGAATTGGAAAGGGTAAGAGGGTTTTGATTAGCCCTCTTCTGAAGACTCTCAGAAAATCATATTTAGGATTTGGGTGTCTATCATACACAAGGCCCGCTCCGAAGCTCCGTGGATACTTCAGTGGGTGTGTGCGAAAAAGAACAGTACGTGAATCCCCTGATTCAGATCCTGAAAATTTTACTCCTGAAAATGTAAGAAATTTGCTTGAGAACAATGATTTCGCAATGAATTCGAGTATCCGCAGGATAATTCAGCAGAAGCAAAGTGATATTAATAGACATAGTATATGAATTGGTTTTTTGAGAACATTTTAATGCATAATAGCAGGAAGCAAATGGCTTTTTAATAATTGCAGCAATATGATGGTTCATATAGGGATAAAAAGGTGCTTGATGTTGATATTTTATTCAGCAATAGGCATTTGCCCTAATTCTATGCGAATGCAAAATTCTTCCAGGAGCATACAGTGACTAGTCTTATGCTTCTTATGACAACAGATTTGTATTTGAGATCAGAACTAGCTATTGGCTATTGAGCATTTTAGCCTTCCATTTGAGGTTTGTTCCCATCAGTTTCAGATAGATTCAGATCACTAACTTCCACCGGAAGAGCATAAATGTAGACTTTGTTTCCCAGAACCTGAATCTGAGGATCAATACATTTTCAGATACCTCATCTACAACGACATCCAAGGGAGACACTATAGCCACTGTATAGGCTTTAATGTTCTGGCATTGTTTATCCGTGAGATGGTCTAATTTAGACTATTGCTAGTTTCAGACAGTGGAGGCTGAAGCCACAGAAGTCCTAAGTTGTAACTAATAAACAGGTACGGGATCAGTCAGACAGTTCATTTCAGCAGAACGAACACAATTATATATAAATTCCATCATCAATTTCTTCTCAAGATCAAATGTCAAAGGAGAGCGATGGCATAACATAGCTTTGGGAAATTAGGCATTGCCCTTGATGCTTTATGCTTTAGTCTCTTTAGATATTTTTGCACATTGTGTTTGTTTTTCATAATGATGACAGTTTGCTGAGATGCACTAAGCACTCCCATTGTTTTGCTTTCCATCTTTATACATCTCTCTCAATTCTTGGCCTCTTTTGTCTGTACAAAGCATACTGAGATTCATTTCAAGCAACCACGTTGTCAAAGTGAGGAAGTGTGTACATGTTATCCCGTGCCCCAACATATGCATATCTGGCAACAGGTTTCTATTCAAGCAAGAATTTTTTGTGACAGTGTTGAAATTTATATCCTGTTTTGTGTGATGACACTAAGGGTTTGATCCATGCCTATTTCAAATTGATTTCCTGCACTCTTTGAGAATGTGACTTGTGACCTCATTGTTCATTGAGTCAAAGTAAGGATTTTGCATTCAAGTTTTGAATATTGCCGTGATTTGCAGATCCAGAGGATGGAATTGGATTCAATTCTGTGAGAGTTGTCTTGTAGTCCCTGTAAAAGAGCTGAGCTTTATGCAATGAGCCTTTATTTGAGATTTGCTATTTTATCATTACAGCCAGTATAGTGCTTAGTTACCTGATTTACAATATGATTGACTGACACCTAAAGAATGTGAGATCTCATGCATGGAAATAGTACCTTCCAAGAGGTTTTTGGCCCATGAATCAAGTTTTGTTGCTAAAACATATTTAATTTTATGTTGAGAGCATTTTTTGTAATAAGTCAGGAGTCCCACAAAACAACCAAATCAAATTATCAAAATTTGACCCTGCAAAAATGTCTTTTTTGGTCTCATAGATATCAGACAGAGGTATGGAGACCATCCTTCCCCGTTAATTGGTAGATAGTTTGATTTCCTCAATTTGTAGTTGGTTTGTTTTATAACCATGCAATATTTTGTGTGCTACTGATATTTTGTGTGCATAATGTGGTGATTTCTTCTATACCAATTGTGTAATGCAGTGGTTTTATCATGTAACAAAAGACACAGTAATGGCTGAAGATCATGTTCTCTTCCCTTTCTGAGTCTTGCCAATTTCTTTCCTGAATTTTTGAAGCTGTGTGAAACTTATAAGACCCTCAAGGGGCTATTGGAATAATGTTGGTTTCATTTGATTGAGCAAGAATTGTGTTATTTTTCCCTTTTAAATATATTGGAAATAGTTTAAAAAATAGCTCATACAAGCAACTGTTCACAAAGATAATAGAGGTGAAACAAAAGGGATCAAAATGATAACAAAGTAGCATAAAGCTCAGACCACCCAAATCAATAGCCAGCCACTTTCAACCTAGAATTTAAAAAAAAAAAGTTGATATGTAATGTATTTAATAAAAATGTACATATCAATTTCTTTTATATTTTTGTACATATTTGTAATTTAATAAAAACGTACATATAATTTTTTTTATGTTTTTATAAGACGGTATCATTTTAAATTGAAGTGGGTAAATTTTAAATATCATTTTTTAATTTTGAGGGTTAGATTTATAGGTGTGAGATTGATCTAATAAGTAAAAATAGATGAAAAAATGAAACAAACTCAAATGCAAATAAGATAGATAATTCAATTTTAGGGTTAGGGTTAGGATTCAATTATGGTTATTATTCGATTAGGTATTAAGGTTAGGATTCAATTAGGGTTAGGGTTGAGATTTAAATAGGATTAAGACCACCATTAAGGATTTGTGTTAGAATTAGGGTTTAATTAAGGTAAGGATTTAATTAAAGTTGAGAGCTATAAGTAGAGTTCAATTAACCTTAGGGTTCAATTAAAATTATGTTTAGGATTAGGATTCAATTTGTCTTAAAGTTAAAGTTCAATTAGAATTCAAATTAGCATTTAATAAAATTTAAAGTTAAAATTTGTCTTAAAATTAAGATTCAATTAGAATTCAAATTAACATTTAATAAAATTTAAAGTAAAAAATTTAGATAAAAATATCTCCCCACATATTTTACATAGATTTTTTTAAATATAAATATCCTAATATAATATATTTAACCTAAATAAAATAACTCACACTAGAAAAGGATTTCTACTTTTGTAATTTATCAGAACACTTAGATACCGTTCCGAATCTCCGATGAACAGAGTCAAATTCGATTTCGGCTAGCAATGGCTGTAATTTATACACGTTTCATAGCCAAGTGTAAAACTCAGTTCCTTCAAATATGAACAAGACCTCCACTTATTTTTGTTGTTTTTTCTTTTTTTAATTGGATACCTATTTCACATGCAACATATCATTATTTTTCATTGGGTACCTATTTCACAAGCAACATATTGTCATTTTTCATTGGGTAAGTACCTATTTCACAAGCACCATAATCTTCCTCACCTTTTCACAGGTACATTGCTTGCTGACAGTTTCAGAGATTTGCCCACCTTTTCACAAGTACATTGCTTGATTACAGTTTCAGAGACTTGCTCGTCGAACTGCCCCTTCCCCATCGCTCGTTAATTTGGGATAAAGCAAGCAGATCGGTTTCGCATGTAATAAATGCAGTCAGACCTCTTTCCCATATGATAAGGTTCCATTTCATTTATGTTTTCCTATCAAAATCTGAATGCATTCATGTGGACATGAATGATAAATATGCAGCAAGTCGAATGGGTTTCTTTGTGAACTGATTACAATGGCAGGGAATAAGGGGAGGAAGAAATTGAAATTCAGTTTGTTTCCTTTATTCCCTAGATTTCAACCTGGCAGATTAAAATGGCGTGCAGACACTTCCAAGCAAAAGAACAAAGAGGTCTTGAGGGATGAAGCAGAACCCAGTTGCAGTCAGACCAGGAAAAAGAAAAAACTATGGCGAATTAGAATTGGTAAGGGTAAGAGGGTTTTGATTAGCCCTCTTCTGAAGACTCTCAGAAAATCATGTTTAGGATTTGGGTGTTTGTCATACACAAGGCCTGCTCCGAAACTCCGTGGGTACTTCAGTAGGTGTGTGCGAAAAAGAACAGTACGTGAATCCCCTGATTCAGATCCTGAAAATTTTACTCCTGAAAATGTAAGAAATTTGCTTGAGAACAATGATTTCGCAATGAATTCGAGTATCCGCAGGATAATTCAGCAGAAGCAAAGTGATATTAATAGACATAGTATATGAATTGGTTTTTTGAGAACATGTTAATGCATGATAGCAGGAAGCAAATGGCTTTTTTTATAATTGCAGCAATTTGATGGTTCATATGGGGAGAAAAAGGTGCTTGATGTTGATACTTTATTCAGCAATAGACCTTTGCCCTAATTTTATGTGAATCAAAAATTCTTCCAGGAGCATACAGTGACTAGTCTTATGGTTCTTTTGACAACAGATCTGTATTTGAGATCAGAACTAGCTATTGGCTATTGAGCATTTTAGCCTTCCATTTGAGGTTTGTTCCCATCAGTTTCAGATAGATTCAGATCATTCACTTCCACCGGAAGAGCATAAATGTAGACTTTGTTTCCCAGAACCTGAGTCTGAGGATCAATACATTTTCAGATGCCTCATCTACTATGACATCCAAGGGAGACACTATTGCCACTGTATAGGCTTTAATGTTCTGGCATTGTTCATCCGTGTGATAGTCTAATCTAGACCATTGCCAGTTTCAGACAGTGGAGGCTGAAGCCACAGAAGTCCTAAGTTGTAACTAATAAACAGGTACGGGATCAGTCTGTTCATTTCAGCAGAACGAACATAATTATATATAAATCCCATCATCAATTTCTTCTCAAGTTCAAATGTCAAAGGAGAGCGATGACATAACATAGCTTTGGGACATTAGGCATTGCCCTTGGTGCTTTATGCTTTAGTTTCTTTAGATTTTTTTGCATCATTGTGTTTGTTTTATATAATGATGACAGTTTGCTGAGATGCACTAAGCACTCCCATTGTTTTGCTTTCCATCTTTATACATCTCTTTCAGTCCCAGTCTCCATTCTTGGCCTCTTTGGTCTGTACAAAGCATACTGAGATTCATTACAAGCAACCCCGTTGTCAAAGTGAGTAAGTGTGTACATGTTATCCCTTGTCCCACCAGAATGCATATCTGGCAATAGGTTTCTATTCAAGCAAGAATTTTATGTGACAGAGGTGAAGTTTATATCCTATTTTGTGTGATGACACTTAGGGTCTGATCCATGCCTATCTCAAACTGATTTCATGCACACTCTTTGAGAATGGGTTTTCTGACCTTATTGTTCATTGAGTCAAAGTAAGGATTTTGCATTCAAGTTCTGAATATTGCCGTGATTTCCAGATTCAGAGGAGGATAGAATTGGATTCAATTCTGTGGGATTTGTCTTGTAGTCCCTGTAAAAGAGCTGAGCTTTATGCAATGAGCTCTCATTTGAGATAGCTATTTTATTATTACAGCTAGTATAGCGCTTTTTAACCTGATTTACAATATGTTTGACTGACACCTAAAGAATGTGAGATCTCATGCATGGAAATGGTACCTTCCAAGAGGTTTTTGGCCCCATGATTCAAGTTTTGTTGCCAAAACATATTTAATTTTATGTTGAGAGAATTTTTTGTAATAAGTCGGGAGTCCCACAAAACAACCAAATCAAATTATCAAAATTTGACCCTGCAAAAATGTCTTTTTTGGTCTCATAGATATCAGACAGAGGTATGGAGACCATCCTTCCCCGTTAATTGGTAGATAGTTTGATTTCCTCAATTTGTGGTTGGTTTGTTTTATAACCATGCAATATTTTGTGTACTACTGATATCCTGAAGGGCGAAATGTCCAAATGTGTCATCAGTTTAGTGAATTGGATATGATTTCAGTTTATGTGTCATACAAAATACTCTCATTCTTTTCCTTTTATATCTGTCCTTAAGTGTCATCAGTTTAGTGAATTGGATATGATTTCAGTTATTAATGTTAGAGGATGTCTGGTGGAGGTAATTGGATAGAGCATTTTTTAAATTGCTGAATGGTTCCAATAAGGGAAGATTTTTGAAACAGCTCTCAGGTGAGTCTTTCATGTGATTTATATTTATACAGGCAATAACCTAATAGTGGGGTGAATGCAAATAACAGATATGTGATTCTATACTAGTGAACTCTTGAGAATGAACTTGTGACCTCATGGTTCTATGCCCATGAAAGAACTTTGAGTCTAGTGCTGAAGGTTGTTGCGATTTGTGGATCTAAAGGATGTATCGATCTGGATAAAACTGCTTTCAAGTATGCGGGTAGTTCGTACCAGGTAATAAAGTGTATTGTTACATATTCATACTAAATACAGTCCCACTCCCACATGCACCTAATGGGTGCAGAATTTGATACATGCACACTATAATTCCTGATAGTGAGAACTGTAGCCTCAATGTTCAAGTTATGATGCGAGGATGAGTGTGAGTTGACAGAATCATGGCTTTTCTTTAGTTCTGAGAATCATGGCTTTTCTTTAGTTCTGATGCAGGAGCACCAAGAAACATGATAATTCAAATTTTCTATGTGCTAAATTTCATCTTTGACTTTGAGTTTGACACATTTTTCATATCAAACATAGATGAGGCAACCATTCTTCCCTATCAACTGGCACACATTTTAGTCTTCTATCTCTGTTTTCTATTTGCGTTTTTTTAATTCAAAATCACTTGTTTCCTATATAGCTGTAAGGATGCAAGCCTCCTGTGAAGAAAGCTTTTCAAACTTCAGTGAAGCAGTGCCTTTCTATTGAATTCCGCTTGTTTTTCCTTATGTGTGCCATATAAGAGTCATCAGTTGGGTGATAATTCCGCACTAAACAGCAGAGCAAGTTGAATGATGATTTGATCCGACTTTCTATATATCAGTAAATGACAAGCCACATATGGAGCTGATTCATATACTCCTAATGCAAACAATAAAAATCAACTCACAAAATTGATAGGAATCTATTTCCAAATGGGATGTCTGTCAAATGACAAATAAACTCCATTTTATCAGTTTTTTGCATTCAAACTTTATAACTCATTTGTTGTACATAACTGAGATTATGTTATCTAGTTGTTTTGTAACTGTGATGTTTCTTATGCATTAATCCCCTTCTTTGTGTTTCTTGATAATATCCTGAGTCAATTGCTGACCTTTTATGCTCACAGTCCCCTTTTCTCTGATCTTTCAAGGTAACATTTATCTTTGATTTTGTGCCATAAGCAGTTTCAGTACAACGTGCATTGTATTTGGATAAGAAAAAAGATCCAGTATATTTGATTCTCACATCAGCTAGACTGGCTTTGATTAATGCAGTAGGTGCCGGTTGAACCTGGGATATGAAGAAGATGATTTTAAAGGCCCTATTTGATGGTGTGCCGAACATTTAATGTGTTCTACGTAGAAAGTGCTGCCTTCTAATTGAAGTAAAACTATTCATTAAATGAAATTACATCCATTTTTAGGAAAAGTCAGAAGAACGAATCATGGAGATCTCAATTATTAGGACTAACATTCAGTCCTTGACTAACTAATACTAACCAGTAAACAGATTTTTTATCAAAATTGAGCAACTCATTATATCCGTATTAACAAAACACAAGCTGAAAGGAGTTAGTTGCCATTGCAGAGAAGAAATCATGTGATTATTTAGTGCAATGGTGTTTAAATCAAGGTGAATAAACTTTGAATAAAAAAATATACAGAAAGATGTAAGAGGTGCTTGCAATCAAACAGTGTACCCTTGAAATTATATCACTAGATTGAAAACTTACATATGTGTAGGGTTATATTGATCCAAGAAGACCAAATCATTACTTGTGAGACAACTCGGATGTGAATTTCAGTTTAGTATATTCCTCATAATATAGAGTTCTGTGGATGGTGGCAGAAACGCCAGTTCAAGCAGATGGCAGTTGCATAGTTGTCAGTTCAAGTAGGTGACAATGGCGTAACCATCAGTTTATGCATGCAGCAGTTGCATGATCATAGTTATCTCGAAGGGGGTTTTCAAAATTGCCACCCCAACAGTTGTGTTTTTGTAACATGTCTAATCTAGCGGTTTCATTTATGTGAATTGTTTAATGTGGCTATTTTGTTATGCCAATTACATGATGTGGTGATTTCGTTTATACCAATTGTTTAAGAGTAATGGCTGAAGATCGTGTTCTCTCCCCTTTCTGAGTCTTGCCAATTTCTTTCTTGAATTTTTAAAGCTGTGTGAAACTTATATGACTCTCAAGGGGCTATTGGAATAAAGTTGGTTTCATTTGGTTGAGCAAGAGTTGTGTTGTTATTTTTCCTTTTTAAATATATTGGAAATAGTTTACAAAAATAGCTCATACAATCAAATGTTCACAAAGATAATACCAGGCGAATCAAAAGGGATCAAAATGATAACAAAGTAGCATAAAGCTCAGACCACCTAAATCAATAGCCAACCACTATCAACCTACACCAAAAAGGATTATGCCATTGAACAAAAAAATGTATATAGATGTCCATCAAAAGGCCATTATGCGAACAAGAACCACCAACCCTGCCACAGCAGACATATCCAACCCAGCATAACAGAAAGGAACATATATATAAAGCACTGTCCAACAGACTGCCAAGAACCATGAGATAAAAGTTAAAACAGCAATAATCACCTGAAGCCAAGTCAAACAGAAACCAAAACTGCCAAACCATATCAGTCTTTACCATTCTTCTTTTCCAAACTGCCAATAAATGTCTCAACATTCTTTTCAAAAGACCAAATTCTGAAAGCTACACAATCTTGTCACTATGACAAGATACATATATACATATGGATAGGCACAGCTGGAAAAGGAGTTGTTGAAACATCATCACTCTCACTATCAGAACTGATAGAAGGTACCTGAACATTAACCTGCCCAAAATCAGCCACAGCAACACTTTTTCCTTTCTCAGCAATCAGAACAGGATCAACAGAAACCCAACAACACCGAGAAAAGTGACAGCAACAAAATTATGGACAGAATCAGGAGGATCAACAACAGAACCGGTGTGTTGCTACAGCCTAGTGTCTTAGAGAGTTGAAATACAATTGAGAAGGGCTGAGAGTAGATTGCAGGGCTTGTGTAGGTGATGGAGCATGTTGCACATGTAAAAGGATGCTCGTGAAAGCATCAGAAAGGTAGTAAAATTGTAATAACTCAGGAAGATAATGGCAGGGGGAGGAATTTCCTCTCTAGGTCTTTATCCCTATTTAGACTTCTCTAAGTCAAATATTGATGTGCTCTCCATTGTGTTTATTTCTTTGCTCTCATTGCAAGCTTATGTTCTTCACTTTTTTTAAGTTCACTAAACAACTGTTGGAAACATGCCACACCCAGACCGACAATGGGCTGGCTAAAGAGGGGCTAGTAGCTCAGTTGGTAGGGCACTCTAGTAGCAGATGGAAGGTCCCAGATTTGAGTCCTAGTTGGTCCATATGAGTTGCAACTCAACATGCAGTATCAGAGTCAGGCTAGGAGCCCTAAGCACCTGTAGTGTGGCTTAAAGTGGGGGACGGAGTGTTGGAAATAAGCCACAACCGAATTGACAATGGGCTGGTCAAAGAGGGGCTAGTAGCTCAGTTGATAGAGCACTTCAGGAGCAAATGGAAGGTCCTAGGTTTGAGTCCTAATTCGTCCATATGAGTTGTAGCTCAACAACATAGCTTTGAAGACATAGGAATTGGGTTTTTCTTCATTTGTTGTTGGTGAATTAAGTCACGAGATATGCATACTAATAGATCAATTTGCTATTAGAGGATGATTTTTGTGTTCCCTGTTGTGTGGCTCTATGTAGTTTGTGTAGTGAGATAGTTTTGCAAATTGGTGTTTATTATTGGAGCAGCTAGTGTTCAAGGAGAAGGTTTGTTGATTCCTTTGCAACAAAAATTGTCCATAAGAAGGTGGAATGATGAAATTATAAGCATGGCTTTTGAAGAAGAAATAAAGCCTCCAGATGTGGATGAGAGATTCAACAAGTTGAAGATCTTGTTTCACATTCCATGGAGAAGCTTGTGTTGAGAAATGATATGAGAAACTGTCTAATCCGGTTCATGGTAGTGTTGTTGAGCCTTTCAGATTTAAGTCTATAATTTTGCCTCTACTATGGTTTCTCCTTCAACTTGGTTGTCCTAGTTCATGACAGTCATTATGTTTGTAAGTCTGAAACGTCAAAATTGTCACTTGTTACATCCTTTTGTCACATATCCATTTAGTAGTTGAGAAGGCTGCCCAGTTGTTAAGTATTATGTATATTTTGCTTTGTGTATGCTGACAACTAGCTTCTATTCTTCTATAGACCAGCTTGAGAAAGCAACTCTCTCTTCCGATCTTCTGAAGTGTCCTGTTATCAGTGCAAGGACATCCAACGTGGAGTATTTCAACACTTGATTACCTGGCATGCTCCGATTGATTAGATGGGCCCCACTTGATGATCTTTTGATATATCGAAGAGGTGATTTTTGACAGTGTAGCAAATTGCACTATGTGGAACTTGGCGAGAACTTCTATAAATCTATAGATCATAATGGCGAACGCATTATAGTTTATGGAACTTCCAAAGCTATTGATCTTGAAAGGCAAGGGATCTTAAGCATTTATCGTAATCTCCAGCTACTCTTTGTTTCTGCTGTACTTTTCTCTATAAGTTGTAAATTGCCAAATCTGCTGGTTTGTATATTAAAACATTCCCTATAAACCCTAGACAAATCTTTTTTGTATTATATAAGACGTCAATGGCCTCAAATAAGAGAACTACACGAGGGTACAACCTCTTCGATTCCTTGGGCAACAAAAAAAATACAAGAAATCTAGAGGGAAGGGTGAAACATTTTCACCAACTTTTTGAGGACCTTCATAGGAACATCAAAGATCCCATGCTTATGACAATGGGAGGGACTTTTTCTTTAGACTATGGCAGGGACTTTTTCTTTAGACTATGGCATAAAAGAAAGTCACGTGCCCTTATCAATCTAGGCAATGCTATTTTAATTACATTAAAATAAACTCTATATTCACAATATAATAGGATTATGGACCTAAACTAAATAAACATATGGCAATGGGTTGATCTATGCCTAGAATGGATAAAATCTCCTCAATTTGGTCTCTACACATTTTGCGTGACATTATGAAAGCTACCCTTATCGCTAGTCCATTCTTTTCTATTCTTGATTGAGGTAATCTACATGCTTAGGTTGTCCCATCTTTCTTTCTCACCATTGATTTTTTACCCATCTCCAATGGGTTTTCAAGGCCTTGCCATTTGTCCATACACCTACCCAATTGTTTTTCTTCTTCATTAGTTGTTTGTCTTTTATGTTTAGCGTTTGTGGACATGATTGCATACCACACGCTCAAGCAAAGGTTTTGGCTTTGTTCTTTTCCTTAAATTTCGAGAATGATTGGATAACAATCCCAATTATTAAATTCTTCACCTCCCACCTTCCAAAACCATTATGACTTCTTATTGGGTCTTTCAAAATAATATTTGGTTTTTCCCAAATTCTCCTACATGTAGCCTATTTTTTTTTATATAGGTTCAAAGCATAAAATAAGTTGATCTACACAAAAGACAATGTGAGGTGTCATTCTAGAGTCAATGTCATGATTAGTTATACCTTAGCCAATTGTAATTTTCATTTTGTTGTCAAAGTCATTATTGTGCTCTCAAAGTCACAATTGCAAGTAAAGTGAAATATGTTACTTTCCAAGTGTCATGTACATATTCACCTTCCTCTCAAAAGTTGTGTAATTCCAAAAAAAGCATTTTCTTTTGAGAGTGTATAGAGTTATGGTCTCAAAAAGTTTATTGTTGAAGTATTGTCATGGTGTTTTCCACAGTGCACAACAATGGTTATCAAAATTACAATAAACAATTATTGAGTGTTAGAAAAGGTGTCTCAACCTTACTCCTAATGTTAAAATTACGAAAGGTGTGATTATTGAATTATAAAGTAGAAAAATTCAATGTTTGGGTTGTAGAGTTTGGTTTTGGCCAAAATGAATATTCTAGGTTGTTCAATATCACCTTTAATAGTGTCTATTATGTAAGTTTCTTTGAGATCTACATTTTTTTAAAATGGGCTCAATCAACCTCTTGGATCAAAAGTTATGGCCTCCAAAAAATTTCATAGAAAATAGAAAAACATGTCGGACACATAAAAGAGTTGGAATTTGATGAGTTATACTTGTTGAGTAATATATGATATATGTTATAACATATTACAAGACATCTTTGATTGAAGATAATTGAACCAAAATGGAACACCCAATTTGGTGAATGGATTATAGCAAGGTTATGACTAGTGAAATGAATATGTTGTTTTTAGCTTGTGGACTCATCTTGACATTTGAGTGTTGTATTTCTAAGCTAAGGATTTGGGCACCACTTTTTGGGTGGTGCTCATGGATTTCTAATTACCATTTTATTGGTTCATATATTGTATCTCCTATATATTAGGTTGTTGAGATGGAGGTTGTGTGAGTTTTGTAAATATTGTTAAGTTGTTTGAATGCCTTCATATCTTTGGTTGGTGATACTACTATGAACGCTTGCTCTACAAGTGTAATATAACTATACTTTGAATTAAATAATACAATGGGTTGCTTCAGAGTGGGATTTTTCTTCTGAAAGGGTTTTCATTATGTATAGTATGTTATGTTCTATTGTTTATTAAATGTTTATATTTGCTTTATTTTTCTATAATTGTTAAAAGATTGAAATTTGGACAACTTTACTAAAAAATTAGTGTATAAAGTGTTTCCACAAACCTTTGCTTCATTTCATTTGGTATCAAATTAGATTATATGTATTGGGTAGAGGGTCTTTTTACTAATCATCATTTGAGTGGGAGCTTGTGTAGAGAGGATTTTGATCTTATGAATAGAAGAGATGGTAAAAACATCAACAATAGAGATGTACAAGTTCTTAGATGACTTTGAGTTGTGGAAGCTCAAGAGGGTGGATGTATTTGTAGATCAAGATCTATGGGTGTAGTATCTAAATGCAAACATATGTTAAAAACAAGTCATGTTTAGACCAACATTGGACTAGTCATAAAGTGGCATGAGTGGTAAAGCACTCCAATGATAAATGGAAGATCCTAGGTTCAAATCCAAGCCAGTCCACAAGAAGCAATTCAACATGGTATCAAAGTCAGGTTACACTAGGAGACTCAAGCACTTGCAATGTGTCTTATGAGGGGTGTTGAAAATAAGTCACACTCAAACCAATAATAGACTAGCCACAAAGGGTCTAATAGATTGGTGGTAGAGCACTCTAATAGAAAATGGAAGGTTATAAGTTTAAGTCCTAGATAGATCATGAGAAACAACTCAACAATTGATAGCTACATCACAAGAAGAGTGGAATGAGATGGATAGAAAAATAAATGGTCTCATTACACTTAGTCTAGCCAATTTGGTGTTGTTGAATATGCATGAAAATATTACTACAGTGAGTCTTTCAAATAAACTAGGAAAAAATTATCAAGTTAAATCCCTAGTGAATAAGCTTTTCTTGAGAAAGAAGTATACCCTCAATATGGAGTACGACGGGTCTATGAACATATAAATGCTTTCAATATGGTACTTATTCAATTATTCTTTGTGGGAGTGAAACTAGAGGAAGAAGATTAGTGTATGAATTTGTTGCATTTATTGCTAGATTCATGGGACCACCTAATTATGGCCATTGAGAGCACTACCACCAAGTTCAAAATGGATAAAGTGGTTGTATTTTTATTTTTTGAAGAAATGGGAGGGAAGAATTATGAGTTAGTTAAGGAGGACCTAGTGATATGTGGAATATCTAAAGAGAAAGGAAAGAAGAAGAACACAAAGCCAAATAATCTAGATCCAAATCTCACAGTAAGTTCAAGGTGAGATGTTGAAACTGTGACAAAGTTGGAGATCTAAGAAGAGATTATAAGGAGAAGAAGAAAAGCAGGTATATACTGATAACAATTTAAGAGATCTCTTAGGATGAAGACAATGATTTTATTGTTGCCTTGGCTATTAATGGATTAGAAGGTGTGTGGTTGATAGACTAGTGCCTATTTGTACAAGACCTTATATTGAGGTTAGTGTTGATGCAAAATTTTGAAGGCAACAACCTTATGGGAAACTTAGCTATTGGAGGCACTTGTGCGCATAGCTAAGTGACCTCTAGGATTTTATCGAAGTTGGCTCTTCGTTTTTAATGGGGGGGAGAAAAGGGGAAGAAGATAAACATAAAATAAACAAATCTAAGCTAAAGCGATGTGCCAAATCAGTAATGAGATAAGTAAGCACATTGCAAAAACAAAGGCTCAGGTAGTAATCAACGTATATCAAATAGACAATTCCTAGCACTGCAAACATAAGAACATCAAACCATTTGCATAATATAACCTATATGGAAAAAGCTAACACAAAAGAGTAGTAGCATGATTTGTATTACGCTAGGCTATATAAAGATTACAAAAGCTTGAAACAGATGTTCATATATTTCAGAAAATGCAAGCACAATTTACTGTCTTATCAAATGCTTGAAAACAGAGAGGCCGAACAGAATGACACAGTCTACAAGTTCAGATTTAATATCAAACACTATAGAGGCTAATTCTCAAGGCTAGAAAATTTTGTCCATCTAACAACAACCATAAAATGAAGAAAGGGTTGCTTAAATAAGCCAACCCACTGCCTGGAGGCACCAACCAGAAAGATGCTCCAGTGAAGTCACCAACAGTAAAGATTCCCCCGCGCAGGCACCAACAAAAAGATGCTCCAGCAGCATGCCAGCAAGGACATTCTGAGGAGAGATGGACCATGCAGTAGCAAAAGGAAAGGACACGCAGCAGCAAAATGGAGACTGTTGCAACAACCATCAAACAAAAGCAATGGACGCCCGAACAATTGACACGCGAAAAGCTCCTGGAAAAGGTAACTGGGGTGTGGGCCCCATCCGAACAGAAAGCAGGCGGAGGTGACATGTCAAGCAACCAGAGCCCGACAAAAGGAAGGAGAGGCGTCTCGAAGGGAAGCTCTAATAGGATGCCACATGGCGGCAACTGGAAAGCTACAAGCGGTATCAAAACAAAAGGCGAAGTCGAGAAAGAAAGGACCGTGAAGGAAAAGAGCGGTGTGTGAATAAATATTCACAGCTTGGCGACTCACAGGGACATTTCGCCCACAGAATGAGAAACTCCAGATCATGGCCTCGCAAACCAGTCTAACCTCCTAGACTAATCACTCACAGCTTGGAGAGGGAAGCCTGAAGGGATGTCCATACCTCACCTGATGGTGCAAAGAGAGTGCGCAAGTTTTCATGTGCCATGCTTAGATCAATAAGTGCCTTAAAAAGCAATCCACTAGATATTTTTGCTTCGAACTCAAGCTGGAAGAAGAGTTGCTCCAACTAATGCACCATGTTTTCAATATAGGTGGCAATTGGAGGCTGATCGAAGGACTGGAATACAGATAAATCTTGTTTTTTCTCCTCAATCTTCTCAATGATGTGTTATATGCTTGCCATTGTTTGATCAGCCAAGAAGGGCGATGGAAGCCCTCATTGAGTTAGTCGGGAAAATTTAGCCTGCATATCATAGGTAATTTGAGTCAGCTTTGCTCTGCACTCACCGACATGTTGGATGGCTTCATGCATAGAAATGAGAACATCCATGCTCATGGTTGTCATTGTTCGATCTTCGACCCCCACACTGCTCAACGACTCATCGGAAGTTGTATACAATTTTCTCAACAACTGCCTGGCCTCTGGAACTCTATCAGAAGTCATTTCCTGCACCTGTTGCATTGCTTCACTAACCACCCCGCATAAGTTGGTAGCATGCGCCATAAATTTGAGAGTGGGTTGCAAGGTAAGGCATAGTGTCTTAATCTTATCCCACTATGATGCATGCAGTTCTTTGGCTATTTCTAGCAGGTTCATTTGGGATGTAGGAGGTTGGGATCTCAAAAGGCCCATCTATGTAGCCTTGCTGCTCAATTCTGCTTTCAACTCCGTAATGCTTCCCTCCAGGACTAAAATCTGATTCCTTAGAGCAGTATTTTCTTCCTCCTCCCTCAAGGATAACTCACCCTTTTTTTTTTGTTTCTTGCTCCAATGCAGCATTCATTTCATTTACCTCATCATTGGTACTCTATTGGAGTTGTTTCAAACCATCACTCGCCTGCTTCAATTCATCGCGGAGGGCCTCCTTGGCTGCTCAGGATTGCTCAATTTCTCTCTGCAGGGTTGGAACAACCTCCGCACTCAGAGCCTGAAGCTCAACGACTTTTCTCTCAAAGGAATTCCTTTCATCTTGTAGCCAATTGATTTTGATCTCCTAAGCCTTATGCTCATTTGACCAAATCTCCACCTTTCCTTTCAGGTCTTTCATTTGTTCATCTTTCTTCTTCATCTGGTGACTGAGTTTGAGGAAATCGATTGTCACCACCCTTTGGGTTTCTTCCATTAATTCTACCTTGTCTTGCGGACAAGCCTGTTGCAAATCAAGCCCTATTGCATTGATAGAATAATCATTTGGATGCATTTCTCCAAACAACTTGATGACATTGGGTGTCACATTCGCAAACATCAATGAATTTTGACTTTCGTTGAACACAATCTGCATAAGGGGTTCCACAAATTTGTTTGCATTCTTCACCCTTCTTTTTTGTATTTGGCTAGCCCGGGCACTTTTGGAAACATCCACCTGTGAGAAATACTCTTGGGGCGAAATACCTAATCCACCAGCAAAAGCAAACTCTTGGCGAACTGCGAATGGGAATGGTAGCATGCTTAATGTATCAGTGGATTTGCTAGGTCTCGTAATAGTTGTGGAGGAAAAAGGTGGGATAAACTGACTGCTCTGAGATGGTGAAAGCATAACAGGAAAAAAGGCTGGGGAAGTAGCCACTTGACGTTGAGGCATCAGAGATATAAACTGCTGACTCATTGGGCTAGGATGCGTTACCATTACTTGTACTTCAAGGGCAATAGACATAGGAGGAGACGAACGAGGACCCCTAAGGGAACCAATGTTGACTGCCTCGGGTGACCAGTGAGAGGAACAACTGACACGGAGGAAACTAAAGACATAGAAGAGAGAGAAGAAGGGGAGAAATGTACCTAAGTTTCCTGAAGATTTGTAGTAGAGACAACTACATCTTCACACCGTTCTTCTCCTCCTCTTCCTGCTTCCTCTGTTTGAGGTCTCTTCTCTTTCAGGGAATCATCTAGGTCCAAAATAACCCTTCGATGGTGCCTAGTAGAGCTCGACCTCTTCTTCCCCGATCTAGAGGAGTTAGTTGGCTTCGACAGCTGTGTATTTGAAGAGATCTCACGTTGCAATTGTTGTCCACTGACCATCTCACCTTGCACAGGACCTTCTTTAATCATTGGATCCTTTTGGGCTACTACTTCTTCACCAATGCCACAAATCCAAACATGATTGGCAACGTTAGATAGGAAGTCAGATGCTTTCCTCCCCAATAATTGTTTTCAATATTACACAACTACCTGAAAACCTCCAAGGCTAGCACCTTGTCTGAAATAAAACGCAGGAGTCGGAAAGGCTCTCGAACAAAGCCTTGCATGCGAAGCATTGTAAAATTTGAACCAAAGAACTAATCACAAGGCGGTACAAGGCCTCTCATCCATGATATTTGACTATGTGTCAAGCGCCCGGACCTCTCACCTCCCGTTTGATCCAAAGCTCTTAAAGTCGGAGCTAGGAATGCATCTAAAAATGCATAATAATCAAAAGTTTTTGAGAGGATGGGAGTCCATGTTGAAACTGGCTTTCTAGCGCCACTTTCGTCAAATACCGACAGGGGCAGAAATTGCTAGAAATAATCTGAGTTCTGATGTAAAATCATGTAGGCCAAGAAAGAAGAATACCTAAACTTGGAACTAGGCTCAAACCCCTTCAGCTGTCGGCACATCCCTTCCATAATGACTTTCACAAAGTCCATCAGTAGAGGCTCTTTATTCTTTTTCAGCATAAAGCCTATGCTCATCTGGAAGTTTGAGACTTCTTTATCTGTATCCAACCCACACACCAACAACATCATAGAGAAGACAGAAGCTATGTCTGCTTTAAAAGCAGCCAAATAAAGAGGAAAGCTAGAAGGGACGGAGTTATCTGTTGGCTTACCCGTTTCGGCATTGAAAAATTGTTGCACTGCTCTACGCGTCCTCAACTAATTTTGCAACCTAGAAATATCAAAATCCTCAACACCGTCAAGAGCATTAAGAGGGATGCACAACATATCTTGGAGAGTTTGGTGACTGATTACCACTTTGAAATTATGGTCGCTTATAATTCTTGAATTGGCGTTGAAACTTTTAGCATAGGCAGCCACAATCTCTAGACAATAGTGCACCAAAGGAACCATATACTGAGGGAGACCACAATTCCACATTCGGCAAGGAAAAGGATCACTGATCTTTTTCATTTTTTCGCATGCAACCTCTCTTAAAATTTTGGGGTTCTAAGATAACTCCGGATCTCGAACATTATCCCAATCCTCTGAAAGTTTCTATGAGAAACCGTGTTTAACATTTTCTGGTCTGCCAGCTTAGTGCAGGGCCATGAAGGTTTAGTTGGAATGCCTGGGGTTGCATAAGAAACTTGGGCGTATATATTCACGCAAGGCACCTGCATCCTTCGTTCCTCAATGCTTTTGGTGGCAACGGCTTGAGTTGAGCTCTCTACAATTTCATCCATTTTACCTGTGTTTTTGAAGGACTCTGCTACTTAGTTTTTTGAAATCCTTTCTCTATCTCTACAAATGACTCAGGAGATTACACACTTTTCCAACCTCGCACAATTAATTCCCTCCACACGATGCTCCTATCTGTCTTTTTTATTTTCAAAAATATTGGATTAGCAAGGGTACACGCTATCTTTCACATTGATTATGCCATGCGCCACTAACCCTTTCGTGCGTGCGAAGAGGCCGCCAACTCGCCAAAGGATTCTACACGTTAAGAGACATGACCTCACATACGAAGGCTCTAATTTTTCTTGGAAAACGTACCAAAATAGCAACACCATATCTTTTCGCGAGCTTTTGCATTTAATGATTACTTGATCGTAATAGGGTACACCAACCAATGACTTCACTTTAAGAGATTTTCTTTGATTTAACCAGGATGGAAACATTCCTTATGGCGACAGTTGGATCCTTCTCTACCCTTTTAAAAAGGCTTAATTCGAACAAATTATAACTGCATTTGATTATCTTCATTATTTCGCACGCCGCAACACACCTTGTCAAGACTCGTTCATACCATTTTCCTCTAACGTAAACATACCTTGCTCAATTAGGGAAGCCTCTCCCCATCTATAAAAAGGACCCCTTGGCATTTTGGAAATCATATTGCACTTAGCATTTCTTAGCAATTGGCCCTAGGACATCATTGGTAGCTTTATTACTAAGTGAGAGTAGCGGTAGTCATGGAAACACCAATTAGGCTTATGTGCAAGAAGACCCAAGCTGCCTTCTTAGGAAAAATTAGGTGCAAGCGACTGAAATGCATGACTAGCATGAAGAACCTTCTATATGTGAAAGCCATAAAGTGGGTTCTAGGCAAAGACTGCATAGAATATGAGGACCAGTATAGAGTGAACACCAGTATCAGTTCCCACTTTGTAGCTTCTCTATTAGACATTGGCATTTCTCATAGGAAGATTTTGAGGTTGACAAAGCAAGTATTTCCCAAATGCTACCTGGAGGGGTTGGAGAATGTCATAAGAGCTGTCGAGATCGGCCGCGGAATCCCATTTGTTCGTAACTTGTGCCGACTTACTAAGGGAGGAGGACCTATGCTGACTGGGCCCTTTCTGTGTGGCTTTGAGCTTGAAACTCATGAGGAACATCGCCGCAATGTCCATTTCACCTACCATTTCCTGATGAGGATGAACAACATCGAACCCTTTTGTGAGGTGCAATGGTATGATAATTTCGAGAGGATGGTGTTTCCTCATCGTGTGCCACTTGCTGCCATTGATGGACCCTTGAATGCCTGAAGAGACATCCAAAATATCCTTCTTCCCTTTTTCTTTTGAAATATTCTCTGCAACACTTGTCAGTGACAATATATGTATTTTTTGGAACATGGCTATGGGCCCCATTATATCAATATGTATACAGATGTAAATTTCTCTATAATCAATACAATACATATATTTCCTATAGTCCAACTCATTTCTTCATTTTATCTCATTTCCATGCATCAATGTGGTTGTTGATTCAAAGAAAGCACTGAGAATGACCCAAAACTAACAAAATAGGGAAAATATATACATATTTACACACTGCAAAAGTTGAATTAATTGAATTTCTTGAGGCGTATTCCATTGACTGGAATACCCAAGGCCTCACCCTTCGTTGTTTCCAACTCGAACGAGTTGTGTTGCTTGCACTGTGTGATTTTGAATGGTCCTTCCCAGAGACTATTGAACTTGCCATGTTGACCGGGCTTCACTCCGTGCTCATTAAATCTGAGCACCAAGTCTCCACATTGCAGACCCTGGTCAGACGTTTTCTTGTTGAACCATTTCTTTACCACCTACTAGCGGTTAGTCATTGCCTCGAGAGTGTGCTCTCGTTTCTCCTGAACTTTAAGTAATTCTACCAACCACACCTCCATTGCTCCATTTTGCTCAATTTCAAGAGACTTGAGTAACTGGATTGCAAGGATTTCCATAGAGATTGGCAACAACGCCTCCATCTCGTATACTATCTCGTAAGGAGATGTTTTCAATATTTGTTTGGGCATGATACGATCTACCCATAGTGTTGTCTGGAGGTGTTTATGCCACTCCCTTTGATGTTCTGAACCTATTCTCTTGATCAGCCAAAGAAGATTCTTGTTTGTAGACTTGGCAAGGCCATTTCCTTGTGGGTAGTAGTTGGAGGATGTCTTTAGGAAGAATCCATATTTTAGAGAAAATTGGCTAATTTTGGAGTCGAGAAAAGCTCTGGCATTATCCGAGATAATTGTCTTTGGTGGGCCAAACCTAGCTACCAGTTCTTCCAGGAAGTTCACAATTTTTTCCTCAGTTGCATTTTTCAGAGGTACAGCTTCAATCCACTTGGTGAAATAGTCAGTTGTCATCAAGATACATCTATGTTTGGATGATGAAACCGGGTTGATCATGCCAATAAAGTCGAGACCCCATTGAGCAAATGGCTCTTCCACCACAATTGGTTTCAGTGGCATGGCGGCATTTTTCCTTTTACCAACAAAAAAATGACACTCATTGCAAGACCTTACCAATGAATATGAGTCCTTAAATAATATCGGCTAGAAATAACTAGCACACATAATCTTGATTGCAGTAGTTTTTGCTAAAAAATCTCCTTCGACTGGGCCACTGTGTTACTGCTCCAATATCATTTTTGCCTGCTCTTGTGTCACACACCTTAACAAGACGCCATTGAAGTTTCTCTTGAAAAGAATTCCCCCCAAGAGTACATAACCATTATTCTGCAGTCAATAAAAATTCCTTTTAAATGAGGGGAGGTTGGTTGGGTACCTTCTTATTTGCATGAAATTAATTCTATCATCCAGCCAATCATCTTTGGAACTCTCTTCATTCAGTAGCACGAGTTCCGGGACTTCAACCTCGGTCATTGCTTCATTGTTTTCATCCAAATATTCGCACAGTCCCTTCCCTTTCATAGTCTTGACTAGCTTGATCTCGATGTCATACTCTAGAATCTTGGTTATCCAATTAGCCCACTTCTCAGTGATTTCAGCTTCCATAATATATTCCTGCACACTAGGGTGCGACACACAAACAATCACCTTGTTGCATAATATGAGGTGTCGGAACTTCTTCATCCCCTTTATAATAGCAAAAGCTTGCTTCTCCACAAAGTTGTACTTCACCTCATAATATTTTAGAGTGTGTGAATAGAAGGCAATGGGTAATTCCCTTATATCTTCATCATCTTTTTGCATCAGAATAGTAGCGATACTCGTGCTACCACCAAAGACGTACATGAGAAAGTATTTTGACAAATCCGGATTAACCAACATAGGAGCTGAAGAGATGATCTCTTTAATCTGTTTGAAAGCTTTTCTAGCTTTCGTTGTCCATTTGAAAGCTTGGTCCTTTTTCAACATCAATGTGATGGGCCAAACAATCCCTGGAAGTCTGCTATGAACCAGTTGGTGAAGTTAACCTTGCCCAGAAAAGATTGAACTCCTTTTTTGTTGACGGGTAGAGGAAGTTCTTTGATCGCTTTAACCCTTTCTGGGTCGATGGCAATACCTTCCTTCGAGATGACATAACCCAACAGCTTCCCTTGTGGGACCCCAAACATACATTTCTTCGAGTTTAGAGAAATCTCGAACTCCTGGCACTTCTGGAAGACAAGCTCGAGATGATCAAACTGATCTTCAGCAGATTTTGAGAAAATCATCAGGTCATCTAGATCAATAAGAATGATCTTATGTATCAAATCCCTGAAAGCAATGTCCATAGCTCATTGGAAAGTGGCTCCAACATTTGAAAGTCCAAAGGGAATTTTAGCATAAGTGTATGTTTCGCACTTGGTGGTAAATGCCATTTTGTGTTGGTCTTCCTCTTTCACCTAAATCTAATTATAGCCGGAGAAACCATCTAACATTGAAAACATCTCAGAACTAGCAACTATTTGCAGAATTGCCTCCATGGAAGGCAGAGGGTAGTGGTCCTTTAGAGACGCTCTATTTAGGTCTCAAAATTCAATGCACAATCGTATATCACCATTCTTCTTCTGGACTGGCACCAGGTTAGACACCCAAGTACTGTGTTTGATCAGGAACACTATTCAGGATTCAATCAACTTCTGTAATTCCTGAGCCATAAACGACTCGATCTTTGGATTTACTGGCCTCTGCTTTTGATGCACAAGTTTTGCTCCCTCTAGTAGCTCAATGGTGTGTTGGATAATCTCAGGATCATATCCCCTAAGATCATCATATGACCATGCTACCACATTCGGATACTCCTCACAAAAATATTTCAACCTTTCTTTGTTCTTCTGCGAGACTCCTTTTCAGACCTTAAGCTTTTTGTCCTCTCTGATGTGCAAATCAGCGTAATCGCCTTTATCAGCTACAAGATTTCTATTGTCTTTTCTCGCATCATTGGAATCAAAAATATTATTGAGAGTAACCAAACCTTTGGGGAGCTTGTTTGACTTAAGCTGGACCACTTGATCCTCATAGGCCTCAGTGATCTTTGGCTGTAATTGGTCAAAAAATTCTCTAGACAACTGGAGAAATGATGCGATATGAGCATCACTATCAAAAACTTGCCAATTTTGATCATTATTTGGGACTACAGGTTGCACGATCACTCGCACTGAATGTTTTTTATCAATTAACTTGGAAGCTAGCTCAAATTGAGATTCGATAGTTGTCATTTGGTCTACTTCAGAGTTCTTCTCTCTAGGTATGGCTTGGATGTTGAATGCCTCGAAGCCTTCAATCAGGTCCCAGACCCTATGTCGGTATGATCACATATAGACATTCTTGGCAGTTGATAGCCTTTGTATTTGGTTAACCACCAATTCTAAATCTTCGAACACTTGTATTTGCTTGGCACCCATTCGTTCTGCTAAACTCAAGTCGTGGACTAGGCCCTCATACTCCATTTCGTTGTTCGAGCACGCGAACTGGAAACGATATGACCTTAAGGTCCTTTCTTTGGATGGAGATACCAAACAAACTTCGGTGTCGGCTCCTACTCTGCATCTTGCTCCATCAAAGTGTAAGGTCCATAACTCTGAGGTCCCTTCACTCCCGGACACTTTAGTTACTCTGGGCATAATCTGATCCTCCTCATGTATGACATATGTTCCTAGCCCAGTTGCATGATAGTTTCCAAAAGGGTCTGAACTTGTAAATTTGTTCAAGAGAGCTTCTTCATTCTCAGTCCAGGAACTGCTCACTTCTTCATCCTTAAGAAGTTCAGCATTAGGCATCTCTTCTGGGGTAATTGAGGTATGTGTTGCCTCAAAATTGATCATGGCTTCATCAGCCACATGCTCGAAATGTAAAGGTTTTGACAATATCTTCATCTTAGCTCCATGTTTGGTTCTTAGGATCAATTGCGACCAGTCCAAAGAGAGGTAACCTCCAACATTTGCAGTGAATTCTCGGGACAGACATATCCTGAACATAGGAAGGATGTCAATAAGCACAGTATCTTGATTCACAGTAATGTTGGGGCAAGCAAACAATGTCATAGGCAATCCTTTGATTACTCTGACGGTTTCAACCTTATTGTCATTGAGTTGCATAACTCCCTTCTTAAGAGGCTCGTATTTGAGTCCCAGAGCTTCAGCTACTTGCTTAGGCATGACAATGGTGCTAGCACCAGAGTCAACCATACAATTATGCAGTAGTTTTTTACCAATGATAAGTGTTAGAAAGAAAGGCTTGGGTTTAGGCTTACCCTCTTTTCCGACCTGATTTTTTGTTGATTGATTTGCCAAAACTTTATCTGGGCCTAGATTGGCTGTCTTATCTTTTGAGGGCTGCTCAAGCATCTTCATTCCCTCTTCTCCTAATAATGCCTTTTATAATAGTAGCTTTTTCTTTGGGATGGCCAGGATATCCCACAAGGAAACATTAACCAAAGATTTCTTTAGTTGTTCCACCATGTTGAATGGCGTTCGTGATTGGTGAGCTATGGTAGTTGGCTCCTTCTGCCTCGCAGCTGGTACATCTGGTTGTCTGGCAACTACTGGGGTGACCATGGGAGCTTTTGCTTTTGAAGGAGGTAGATTCTTGGATCTAGGAACAACGGCCCCAGACTGCTATAGAACTGATGACATAATTGCCAACGGACTAGGCGTTGGATTAGGTGACCCTTTAGTTTGCAAGGACATGAATTCTCCAATGAGCCTCCACTTGGAATAGGTGTTGTAGTCCGATTGTACTTGTTGTAAGGAAAGCACAGGTGCAGAAGCAGCTTTCCTAACGTCAAAACCACAGGGAAGAATGCAGACAGTACTTTTCATTTTCTAATTACAGTCCAATTAAGACACACATGAAAGATTAACAGAAACATAATAAATACACAAAGATAATGAACAACAAATTTACGTGGGAAAACCCTTTCAGGAAAAAACCCACCACACCAAGCTGAATCTCTTTGTATTACAGTAACAAACAATTACATACAATGCAGAAATAAAACTCTCTGGTGTTCGTTCACAGTAGCTTCATTCATTGTTCATTCAGCTACAGAAATGCTCTCAAGAATCCGATTACAATCCTACTTCATTCTCAGAAATGATCTGCTTTTATCTTAACACATTCTGATTTTTATCTTTTGTGCATCCTTATCCGCTATTGCCCTATCATAGAAAGTTTCCTCATGAGCGTTGATTTTTCTATGCATACAGTTCAGCTCCAGCGTCGCAGCTGATGCAAAAATCAAACCGCCAACTATTTGAAAATTGCTTCCTCTGATTTTTCCACGAGATGCCACATAGGAAGGTCAAACGATCAAAGGCATTCAAACTTTGTTGGCATATCGATGAGACACTAACAGTGTCTCCCCGATGCCACAAAGTCTTCATATCGATATCGTCATAGACCCCAACAGTCGGCAGGACATTATAACGAGCACCATGAGTCATACCAAATCCACCGATAACCATTTCATTCCTATCGGCAAGAGTTTTCTCATCGGCAAGACTCATACCGAATGCCACAAGTCATATCGATCTCATAAATGCCATCGACAAGACTACCATAGATCGCCAAGACCTCATACCGAAGTCTTCAAGTCATGCCGACGTGAGTTTTCCATTCGGCAAGACTAACGCTCTTCGCCAGGACTTCACTCTAAGCACAACCAAGTCTTACCGAGTCAGCAAGACTTATGACCTTCGCCAAGACCTTTCACCGAGCACTCATGTCTTACCGAGTCGGCAAGACAATTGACTTTCGCCAAGATATCTCCACGAACACAACATGTCATCTCGAGTGTCACATACTATCGGCGAGACTCTCCATTTGTTGCCAAGACTTCACAACGAAGTCTTTTGTCACCGCGAAAGCATTAAGTATATCCCTGTCAGCGAGACCTTCGTCAATCGCTGGGACATCTTACCGAAACCTCCACCATCGGCGAGACTTCACATAGTCGCTGAGAGATCTCCCCGAGATCCTTGTGTTAGCCCGATGATCATATGCAATCGGTGTGACATCCTTCAGTTGCTAAGAGTTCTCCCCGACATCCGCTAGACACCCGATAAGAACATCCTGTTGGCCAGAGGTCTCCACTTCGACGAAAGGTCACAACGAATAGATCTAGGTTACAGTGATAGACTTCATTCGGCAAGACATCACCTCTGTCTCGGCGACATGAACATTTCAAGCAGATTTAGAACAGTTAGTCACCCAGACATGAATAATGTCACAGCGACTTTTCCTTCCAAGAGTTACATGTCAGTATGGATTGAGGCAAATCTCCCAACACTTGCAGCGCTTGGGTCACTGAAATGTCATTCGAGTATGTCGACTCCTCTTCCTCCATCCAAGAAAAGAGTACCTAGGCCAGAGCTATATCTAACTCCTGCTCTATAGACATTCCTTGCATTTGAGCAGTGAGAACTGCATTCTCCATTTGCTGAGAGGCATATGCATTACCTCCAAAATTAGGCATGATGCCTTGACTATGTTGCTTTGCTATCTTTTGTTGTAAATTCCCTTGCGGGAAATTTTGGGGTATGTGTGCATCATTGCAAGGGAAGCACAATGGATTAATCTCCATAGCAAGATTATTTTGTCCCGTTACTAGCTCTTTACTCAAACTAGGATAGGCAGTCTACATCGGCATAGTCACGAGCACGACCTGATTGCTCTATTGAGCTTGGGTATTACGGTGCGATCTATCCTGCCATTGATTCTGCTGAAAAGGAGGTTTCCCGCCTTGGTAGTTTTGGTAAGCAAGCTTCTGGTAGGCATACTGTTGCCGCTTCATACTGGTTAACTCATTTTTCACAGTTCGCAACCGCTCCCTCATGTCGTTCACTTTAGCCACCAAGGGGTTAGGCATTGGAGCCATGCTCAACCTCGTTCTCGGGTACACATACATAGACTAGGGGCACGAGAACGCTGGTTAAAGCTACCTCTGGTTCTACTGCGGTCGATTTCGGGAACAATGGCATGATAGGTCGTGGTGCGACTTTTCTGGCAGCAATAAGATTGTTCTTTGCGGTGACGGAAAGACTATATGCATCGAGTAAGGTATTTCCACCGAGAGATTGCAGCATCACAAAAATATCAGCATTTATAGACTTTAGATAGAACATGAACGCCAGATCCAGAGCTGGCCGACTGCCGACAGGGACCCTTTGCCAAGTCGAATGAAACCGAGCATTGAAATTGGCCAAAGCTTCATGAGGAGCCCACTTTATATGGGTCAGCTAGTGATATAGCAAAGATATGTTGCCATTATTTGAGAAGCACTCATAGAAAGGATTTCTAAGCTGATCCCAATTGCCAATTGTATTAGCCAGGAGAGTATGATACCAGTCTAATGCCTTCCCTCTGAAAGAGACTGCGAGCAACTGCAAAGCCACATTCTGGTTAGTGATGCCATGAACCAAACATACATCAGCCACATCTTGCAAGTGCTCCGCTGGAGTTTTTGAATCATCCCCAGTGAACTTTGGGATAGCTTTTAAAGCGGAAGTTGGGATTGGAGCCCACACTACGGGTGGTATAGGGGCTATCAAAGGGCTACCAGCATCCTAGGCTACAAAATTTCAAGCCATCTGCGCAAGGGACGGAGGAGAAGTCAGAGGAGGATTCATTGTTGATGTGTTAGCCTGCTGACTTCTTGCCTTGATTGAAACTAGTGGTGGTACGAGCAGGCCAGAGATTCTTGCAATTTGAGACCTAGTGACAGGCCTATGGCTCATACACTCTTTAGGTTTGCCAACATTTTAGTTTGTCCCACCGGGCGTGCTAAAAAAGAACTGTTGATGCAAAAGTTTGTAGGCAGCAGCCTTATGGGAAACTTAGCTATTGGGGGGACTTGTGCACGTAGCTAAGTGACCTCCGGGATTTTATCAAAGCCGACTCTTCATTTTTAATGGAGGGAGAAAAGGGGAAGAAGATAAACATAAAATAAACAAATCTAAGCTAAGGCAATGCGCCAAATCAGTAATGAGATAAGTAAGCACGTTGCAGAAACAAAGGCTCAGGTAGTAATCAACATATATCAAATAGACAATTCCCAGCACTGCAAACATAAGAACATCAAACCATTTGCATAATATAACCCATATAGCAGAAGCTAACACAAAAGAGTAGCAACATGTTTTGTATTACACTAGGCTATATAAAGATTACAAAAGCTTGAAACAGATGTTCATATATTTCAGAAAATGCAAGCACAATTTAATGTCCTATCAAATGCTTGAAAATAGAGAGGCCGAACAGAATGGCACAGTCTGCAAGTTCAGATTTAATATCAAACACTACAGAGGCTAATTCTCAGCCCTACAAATTTTTTTCCATCTAACAACAACCATAAAATGAAGAAAGGGCTGCTTAAATAAGCCAGCCCACCGCCCGGAGGCACCAACCAGAAAGATGCTCCAGCGAAGTCACCAACAATAAAGATTCCCCCACGCAGGCACCAACAGAAAGATGCTCTAGCAACATGCCAGCAGGGACATTCTGAGGAGAGATGGGCCACGCAGCAGCAAAAGGAAAGGACACGCGGCAACAAAATGGAGACCGTTGCAACAACCATCGAACAAAACCAATAGGCGCCTGAACAATCGCCACGCGAAAAGCTCCCAGCAAAGGTAACTGCGGTGTGGGCCCCATCCGGACAGAAAGTAGGCAGAGACAACATGTCAAGCGAAAGGAAGGAGAGGCGTCTCGAAGGGAAGCTCTGATAGGACACCACATGGCCGCGGTTGGAAAGTTGCGACTGATATCAAAACAAAAAGTGAAGCCATGAAAGAAAGAGAAAGAAGGACCGCGAAGGAAAAGAGCAGTGCGTGAATAAATATTCACAGTTACTTTATAAAATATAAAGAATATGATAGTGGGAAGGTGTACATTGGAAATTATTCTTATATGGTTATTGTTGGTCATTCTAAAGTCTTGGTTTAATTCCTTGATGGATGGGTGAAAGGAATCAATGGTGTACAGCATATCCCTAGTTTGGCATGAAACCTACTTTCTATAAATATACTAAATGATATGGGTGTGTAGGTTATTTTCTCAAGTGTCATATAAGTTGTGGTTCTTGCTAAAGGTGTTTAGATTAGCACTCTATTTTAACCAAATGTATGCAAAATTTTGTGTAATATTCTTTAATTCCTAGAGTGAAGAGATCTATAGAATATTTACCTTCACTATTATAACCAACAACAAATATGTGTGTTGTGTTTACTTTGGATGGTCTTTCTTTTAGGATACATAATGGTGTTCATGTTTTGGAGACTAAGATATCAACAAAGGAAACAATGTTATGACATCAAAGGATGGGTCACATAGGTGAGACTTAGGTTTAAAGACCCTAAAAAATCAAAAACTTTTTTGAGAAGTTAAATAATTGTAATCTTGAATTTAATTTATGTGAACATTGTGTATATGAAAAATAAAACCACATTGTGCACATATTTCTAAATTATTTTTGTATTTTCAGCTCTTTTAATTTTGGTTAATCCTCTCATTTTTCTCTTTCTCCTTTAACCTTTAGGAAACCTTTTGTCATTTAAAAAAAAATTGTTTAGGTTGGGTTGTTTTTTCTCTTATATCGTTATTGATTTATAATTTGGTATCAATTATAAGTCAATTGTGTTGTAACTTGGTTTTCCTTTTATTTTCTTATTGTTTTTAATGGTATTCTCCCTTTTTTCTTTGAGTTTGTTTTAATAAATTGTTGTAACCCTTTTTATTTTCTTTTATTCTGCCATTTTAAATTTTAATTGTCTTGTCTTCCTTGGCCCTTGTGCAACCTTCTTTCCCTTCACTTGTCTCTTAAGGTTGATCTTGGTATGCAATTATCTAATTTTCTCCTTGTGCTCTCTGCTTTCATCCTAATGATGGATCACAAAATGTGCTCCAAAAGGTTGATTCAAAAAAATTGTACACAATCAAATCCAAAAATCATTGAACAACAAAACCACATTAAGTTTTACTTTAGTTCTCATTAATATTTTGGGGTATTGGATTTCATCCATTTTGTTGTATTTTTTCATGTTAATGTTCCTTCAATTTTCAAATATATGTATTATGTTTCTATCATTGACGATTATAGTGGAACATGGGTATATTTTCTTAGAAGTAATTTTGTAGTCTTCAGTCATTTTAAAGAGTGTAAGGTTTTTGTAGAGAATCAAATTGGTAAGAAAATTAATATTTTGAAGACTAATAGTGGTGGTGAGTTTTGTTCACCCAATTTTGATAGATTCTATAAGGATTATGGGATACAAAGACATAATGCAACTTCATATATCCCTTCGCAGAATAGAGTTGTAGATAGAACGAACAAGAAGTCAATGATCAAGGATAGAAGTATGCTTAATGGGTTCATTCTAGAACAAAAGATTTGGGAAAAAGTGGTTGCCACAGATTATTACTTGGTTACGAAGTCTTCTACAGCTACTCTTGTTGATAATACACCTATGAAAATGTGGTCGAAAAAATTCTTCATTAAAATATTTTTGAGTTTTTAGTTGTGAGGCCTATACACATGTGTCTAGGGAGAAATAGTCAAAGATAGAGAATAGGCTTAAAAGTGCATCTTCATTGGTTATAGTGTTGGTGTGAAAGGATGCAAGCTTTGGAACTCTCTAACTATGATATTTTGGTATGGAAAAAGTGTTATCTTCAAAGAAAACTAGTCTTCTTCCACAATATTATAGCTAAAGAAGGATGGAGAAAAGAATGTGGTTCAACTAACCCCAAAGACTAGATATGCTAAACTAAAAGCCCACAAAAGAGATAAAGAGGAGGAGGATCAAAGATTTTTGATATTTTCGAGAAGAAGAGATAGAACCTCCAATTTATTCATTAAGGAGGTCCACTTGAAAAAGAAAACAATGAGATGGGTATACTCCCTTTGATTGGAGATGTATTTTTTCTTTGATTACTAGCACTGATGAGCCTAAGACTATAAAGGATGATATTGTATAAAAATAAAGTCTTGGAAGGTGATCATGGATAAGGAGATGACTAATTTGAATAAAAATAGCACATGGAATCTAGTGCATTTGCCTAATGGATTAAATATCATTGGATATAACTAAGTGTCTAAAAAAGGGTCTAGTGGCAATGTTGAGAAGTACAAGGAAAGATTAGTTGTAAAGGGTTATTCCCAAGTTGAGGGAATATATTATGGTGAGATTTCTCCCTCGTAGCAAAGTTGAATTCCATTTAATTTCCTTTATCTCTTACTATAAATATAATCTTAAGTTTGTAAAGACAACATCCCTTCATGGTGATTTAGATGAATATATTTATATGACACAACTGAAGCACTATGTTGGGAAAGGTGAAGAACCTTTAGTTTGTAAGTTGAATAAATCTTTGTATGGTTGTAAGAAATCTCCTAAGATGTACCAAAATTTTGATTTTTTATGTTAAGTTACATCAATTATATTCTTATTTTTGTGTTATATGTTGATGATATGTTTTTTTAGTAATGGAAAAATTTTGATTTATGATTTGAAGTATCACATTTTAACACAATTTGAGATGAAGGATTTAGGGGTAGCTAGATATATCTTGGGAATGGAGATTAGAATTTATAGAGTTAATACAAAACTTTGATTCGACTATAGTGAGTATGTGAGCTTAGTGTTGAAGAGGTTTAATATGTTAGATTGCAAGCCATTGTACTTTTTTTTATGATGGGGACAAAGTTATATATTGAGTAATGTTCAATTCTCATAATGTTTAATTTCCCTTTAGTGAAATGTAGGATAGGAGTAGAGTATCTTATGCTAGTGCACTGGGGAGTTTGAAGCATGTTATAGTCTACACAAGACCAAACATTGCCCAAGGAGAGTGAGTCCTTGGTTGATTTATGGCTAATCTTGGGTGAGTAAATTGGAATGTAATAAAGAGGGCCTTCAAGTATTTTTAAGGTACTTTTGAGTATTCCTTATGTTATTATGATTATTCTATAGGGGAAAAATATTCAATTTATAGTAATAGATTTTTTATTCACATTAAGTTGGAGATGTTGATTGTAAAAGATCCACTAGTGAATACATTTTCACTATGTTTGGTGATGCAATTAGTTGGATGAGTAAGCAATAATATATGGTCACTTTTTTTAATATAGAAGTAAAGTACATGGTAATAACTCATTGTATGAAAACCATCTAGCTTAAGATATTATGTTTAGATGTTTGGCTAGAGGCAAGATCCATCACATTTCATTGTGACAATCAAAGTGTCATATGTTTAGCAAAGAACTTGATCTTTTATGTGAGGATGAAGCATATTATGTCTAGTACCATTTTTGGGGATATGGTAGAGGATGGGAAGGTGATGGTGGAAAATTTTGACACTTTGTAGAATGTTATAGATGCATTGATAAAGCTAGTGATCACAAGAAAATTAGGTGGTGCTATGAGTCTATGGGCCTCTTGGCTCCTAACAATAGATTATGGTGGTGATACTCCATTTTCTCATACAAGGTGTTTGAAAAGTGGTAGAAAGTTAGGAAAAGTGTCTTTGTTAGTGTGAAAAGGGGTATTATCAAACTAGTTAGCTTTTAGCCTACTTAGTAGAGTCCTATTCACACTACACTTAAGCTCACTTAGAGGTTATCTAGACTTTGTTCTCACCTCATGTGGACTCATCAAGTGTCCCAATACTTGTCCATAGAGTCCTACACTTGCTTCATACTTGGAGTAGTCAAAGTTTGGCACCTATCTTATCACCTCTTCATCCTTGCCTTTAAAAACTAGGGTCATTTGTACATTTTACAACACATCACATGCTTATGAAATTTTCTCATTTTTCCTATTCTCATTTGTGAATTGTTTTGTGTTTGCAAGATCTTAGCTACTTCAACATGGTATCAAAGCAAACTTACAACTCCAATCCCTTTCTCTCTTGAATTTGTGAGGTTCATGCATAAATTTTTAAATGTTGCATTTTGGAACAAAATCAACATCATGGTTATGCTTATAGGGCCGAGAGACAACTTTTGATATATAACACATGCATTCAAAGAAAAAAATTATGAGATTTTTGGGGCCCAACCATGGGGGACCATTTGGAAATCCGTACAACTCCTTATGGTTGTATTGTCCAGCATGTTGTCTTGCATTAATGTACTAGTTTGTGTCAATCATCTTGATCTATGTGGTGCATCGACCTTTGTGCAACAATTTTTTTAATATTTTTTCATTTTTATTAGATTTTTAATCATTAAAAAAATATTTTGTTTAGTTGTTGGTACAACTCCAAGTGTCAGAGAATATTTTATTATTATGAGAATATCATTGAGTTGTTTTAATTAATGTGTTTGTGGATATCATTGAGTTGTTTTCATTATGCATTAAATTTTTGTTTGGTTGCAGTTTTATGTTTTATTTTACCATGACTCGAATAATATCCATGTCTTATTCATGACTGATATAGAATTCATCACCATTCCGATGAAACAACCAAATAATTAAACATGGGAAGAGCGTGAAGTCGAGAATGCAAAGAAAAGGTAATGAATGGAACTACTTCAAGAAGGTAAGAAATTGAACACCATAGAATAAGATATATCATATTTTCCAATTAAAGATGAACATGAAGCATCCACTCAAGACATGAAAGAGAATACTTTGGAGAAACAAAGGCAATGAATGCAAAATATTCATGCAATGAGGAAATTGAATTCTAGAGTTGAAAGTACATCATCTTTCCCATCTCACTTAGATGGTATCTAATGAATTCATCAATAATCTGTTGAAAAAAATAAAAATACAAATATTGAGGCATGTTCACCATTGAGAATACCTCTTAGAATTTTGCATTAAAACTTAATTTTTTTATTTGAAATTGATGAGAATGTTTTAAAAATAGATGGTTGATAAGATTCCCAAATGTAATTTTCAAAGAAAGAATAATTTTTATTTTGAAAACTTAAATGAAACATGAAGATGCCAATTTTTTGTTGAATTGATGAGTAATCTTAAGTTTAGACCCATAATTTATGTCAGTAATGAGAATTGATGTCAATTTTTTACAAATTCTAGAGGGTGAAATACAAGAATTGCTAGTGCATGGACAATGCTTGAAGTCATTTCTTTCTTAAGTAAGTCCTTTCCATGCATAGTGTAACATATGTAAATTTTGTACAATTGTTTTGGTTTTGGTTTTTATGTTTTGGTTTGTTTGGTCTGCTACTCAAAGTTTTCTAGATTCTCACCATGTTTGCATCCCCAACTAGAGCCACTGGTGGAAGTTATTTAGCTCCTAGAATTTCCTTTTGAGTTTTTTGGAGGGTTTTATTTTCCCAAGTCTAAAACTCTAGGCATTGGTGTGGTTTTGTTCCCCTTTTCTTATGTTTTGCAGTTGACCTACTATTCCCATGGTCGATTCGTTAAATGTTCTCTTTGAGCCCTTTTATTCATTCAATAATCGACCCCTTTGTCCTAGTAACCTACTCTCCCATTTAACACTCATTCTTTAATAAATCACATAAATACCTTGTTCGAGTTACTAAATATGGCCCCAAAACCTTCCACATTGGAATCCATGTGTCGAGCCCTCAATTTATCACATTAATTTGTTTTATCGTGAGCTCAATTTAAGTTTTTGGTTGAAGACCATGAGGCTACAAAATTGTGACACATGTCTTGAGTATGTCAGTTATTGTCTTTATAATGAAGTATGTTCATTTCATGTGTTCTTAATAGGGGCCCACATTTGAAACCATGACCGTGCATAATATTTCCAAGTGTTGTTTCAAGAACCATTTGATTGAAAGGCATTTGTCTCGGTGACATACAGGTGGTAGATTTTTATTGCATCACACTCGAAGTTCTTAACGCATGCTCAAAATTATCGAGTTCCATTAAATTTTTAGTGGGTATGGCGCTAGCATCATCAAAAAATGGAGATTTCTGATTGGATGCATATGCAACTCATCTAAGAAGTGCAAATAAAATTCTTGCTTATCCATGGCCATCAGATGATTTTTTTTTGTATGGGTGGAAAATTACAAATGAAACTACTTTTGATTAGAGAAGTTAAGCCTTGTTTTAGGTTGTAGGGAAGTTAGTTTGTGAATGTAATCTTTTATAACATCAATACACATTTTAGATATACAGATACATGAATACAAGATTCAATGGTAGTTGTCTCTAATGTATAATTCAACTCCTTTTATGAATAAAATGATCAAAGATCTTTGAATTTGTCTTTGCAACTTTGTACAATGAATGTTTCATTTATGATTTCTATTCAAATAATGGATTAATTTTTTGTTAATGAAATATTGAGAGTGTTGAATTGTTCAGGGATTGTTAAGTAGAATTGCGATTGAATCCCAACATAGGATATTTTGTTGTAATGCAATAATGTCAAAATCCACTGAATACGTTTTGGTTTGTTGTTCAGAAGGATTTTACAAGATTGTATGACTTTGTTACCCATTATTTAAGGCACCAATATGAAAAATTAGGCTTGTCCCATGTCCATGAATGCTTAAAATGAAAAATCTCAATATATTTTTGTTATTTTAATTATTTGGTGTTCTCATGGATAGGAGTTTAAATTTTACAAGGAATTTAGCCAATTATTGTATTAATTTTACAAATCCTTGTCTGAATGTATGAAAATTTATCGGCTATTCTAATATTTTGTGTAATTGCTGGTTATTTTTGGATATTGTTAAAAGGTAAACCCACCTAGTTTTTGTAGAGCCTAAAGTACAGAAGGATGTTGAAATCCTTGTTCGTTGGCTAACTTCCTATAATTATTGAACACTAGAGATGGCTATAGAGTTTTTCAGATCCAAGCAAATGTGGGTTGGCTAAGATAGCCATAGCCATGCTAACTGATTAGAGAGTTGTGATATTTGGTGGAGGTAGAGGGCATTGAAAGCAGAGGAACATGTTGATGAAAGTGCAGGGCAACTACTATAGCATCTCATTGCAGTAAGTGTTACATGATAAAACAGTTAGTTCAAGATCATAAACTTACACTTCTAACTAAAGGCTTCTTTCTATGGCATTGCTTAGACAGACACAGGAAACTTGATGGATGAATGATAAATACAATGTCAAATCAAAAAGCAAATTGAGCTAAGTGACATATACCACCCAGACAATAGCTAAGTCAAATCATCGTATGCCTCATCACATTCAACGGGATGACATTTAACACACCTTTGTTTTTAAGGCATTGCCTTTGTTACATTCCATTGTTCATCAACATGATTTATTGAAAATTAGCACCTGGTTTTTAGTTTTTGGCTTTATTATCTACCATCTAAAGCACAGTTAAAATGGGTAATTGAACAGCTTTAACCTCAGACATAGAAATGTAGTAAAAAGAAAACATAAAATTACTTTGCTAGCTACTTGGATTCACCTAGAAACTATTAGATTCAGGTCACACCTGCCTATGCAAATGAACCCATCAACATCAAGCACATTTTCCTTTGAGACCTTTGCAAAATGCAGCATCAAATTGCTCTGATAAAAAACAGACAATATGTTTCTCTGCACAAAAATGTTGTGCACAACCAATTTAAATACCATGCCTTTAACCATTAAACTCTCTGCTAAGTCCTTGAATTGGTATAGAAATCATTGCTCTCAAGCAAGCTTTTTACATACTCATGAGAAAAAATTTCAGGATCTGAATGATCAGAATCAGGTGATTTACATTGAGGTTCTTTTAGCACACCTCTATGACACCCACAAAAATATCCAGAGAAATTTTTAGCAGACTTTGAGGATGACAGAAATCCAAACCTTGAAAATGGTTTTTGGAACTTTGTTGGAAGAAGGCTGAACCAAATTCTCCTAGGCTTACCAATTCTTCTCCCCCATGCATTTCTCTTCTTCTTGGTTCTACTGCAACTGGGTCCTTTGTCCTTTAGTTCCTCTTTGTTCTTCAGCTTGAAATTATCTTCAGAAGGATTTGATTTAGCTGATTGGAATAAGCGAAACAGACCATATCTGTGATTCCCCTGCCCCTTGTTCTCTGCCATTGTAAACAACCCACATAAAAATCCAATGGATATCTTGCTGTGTATACTGTATATGTCAAAGGTGTACACAGAAATCATATGCATCAATGGACTAGTCTTGCAGAGGCAGAGGTAGGTAGTTCACCAATGAGCAAATCTCTGAACAGTGAGTAGGTAAATAACTTCTTGGAAAAGAATAATGTTGCATATGGGCCCAATCAGAATAGAACATATGTTTGTTGATGTAAAAAGACAAATCTAGTTTATGGGTTTTCATGACATTTGGCTATCTAACGTGTATGATAGTCATAGGCATTGCCAATTTTAAGGCTGACTCAGCTCTTCTTAATCTTGAAAATTACAAAAGTTTCAACTTTTGCTTTTGGGATGCTAAATAAATCGTGGGAATAGCAAAGAATTACTATTTAAATCAACAAGGAGAAAACCCTAATATTGTGAAACAGTGGACGTGTAAACTTCTAGTCCAACCAGGTATGCGCCTTTAAAAAGTCTACATGACCAATGTCTGAGCTTGTTTTTAGCAATTTATTTTTTAGTTTTTCTTAAGTGAATAAAGTAGCGCATACAAGATCATATTATATTATGTTGGTTCATTGTAGTGTGATCATTTTTCCTCTTTTTGATGATGGATCATTGACTGTGATCCGAAAAGTCGATTGAAACTCATGCACAATTTAATCCAAAAGCTTACTGCATTATTTTCATGGACTGTGGAAAACTCATACCAATCATTGTAGTGTATTATTTTTCTTCTTCAGCTACTTTTCCTCTTCTTTGTAATTTTGCTTTGTTCAATACAAAAAAAAAGATCATATTACAAGTTTACATAACTAGTAAATGTAATTCAATGTGCAATAGATATGTCGATAGGTATATATAATTAAGTGTTTTTAATGTAAAATAGGTTCTTTAAGATTTTTATTGCAATGAGTTTTATTGTTTATATGGATTAGTAGAATCAATTAGAATATAGTATTCATTTTTATTTCTATTTTATTAAAAATTTGGAGTGTTTTGTTAATTGTTTGAATGTTGTGAAGATGATGCATGGTCCATATCATTTTAAGGGACAATGATACAAGATCACAAACCTTAAAAATAAATATTTAAAGGGTCTAGTAAATTCAAGGAGTAAAATCAATGATAGATTGTTGGTGCGAACATGAGTTTTTCTTGTCTGGTTTACTCTTTGTAGTATGAACAAGGTACTTTATCTAATTAGTTTCTAGTTAGGACATTTTCACACATGTTCACGTGTTAAGTTTATTTAGTGAGTTAGGAATATTTCTAAAAGTTTCTTGTAAACATGTGATCTTATATCCTAGTTGTCACATTACATAGGATTAAGACACTTGTCATCATCCTAATTTGTCCTACCTTTCATCCTCGCCTATATAAGTAATGTCTCATATACACATTTTGTATTGCATAGTATTTGATATGCACATCATTGATCACATTTGATCTAATATATTTTGCATCCATTATTGCAAATTTATGCTTTTACTTTTCTCTCTTGTAAAAGGTTATTTTGGTTTTTACAAGGGATCCTAGAAGCTTGAGTATTTGAGTGACTTAAACATGGTATCAGAGCTTTAGATTTGCAAATCCTCTTCTCAAATTTGATATTTATTTTTACATTGTTTATACATTTTGAAGCTTGTTGGTGCAAATATAAGCTCACTATTGAGTTTAGGGTGTCTAAGAAAGTTAGATTTTCCTTCTTTTTTTGTCTGAATTGGACATAGGAGATCAAATCTACATGGGTTTGAAGTTGGGGTTTGAAGCTCATATCTGACGAACAACTTTTTATTGGAGCACTTTCAACCCAAAAAAACTTTGCTATTGCATCTAGAAGGCCCCAAAACCTTCATTTTGATATATAATTTATCTTATTTTGGTGCAAACTAAATTTGTGGCAAAAAAAATTGCAAGAAGGGTCATGCTTGCAAAGCCAAATTGGATTCTTTTTTAAAAATTATAAATTTTGATCCATGAGTTAGATTTTCACAAACAATATATTATTTGAAAGTTGGTTTCGAGAACTTTCTAGTGGTGCAAACCATTTTTCCTTTTTTTTAAGATGAATTTTATTGTTGATTGGAGCCAAATTTTCCTGTTTGGACCTTCGAGCTCATAAATTTTTGTCTATTTATCCAATTTTTATGATTCTTGTAACATTGGAAAGGTATTATGGAGATATACATTTATATCCGTGATTTTTTTGGATTCGACCCTATGTATCTTTTATATATACTTTTGTGTATTTAAATTTTGATTGATAACTTGGACATACTGACACCTAGAAAATCATTTTCCTTTTAGAAAGGATTCATTTTAGTCTAAGTAATATTGGGAAATTGTAATTTTAGTTTGAAGATATCAATCTAAGATAATATTATATTTTTTCCATATTTAGTCCATCTTGGTACTAAAAATTCAAAAATCAATTCTAGCATTGTAATCACAATACACATAAAGTGTCAAATCATACTCTTGGGAGGTCTCATGATTGAACAATTTAGGGTAATCTTGTGTAGGCATGGAAAATTACAAATGAATGCATGCAAAAGGAACTTGATGAGTTCTAACTTATTTATGATCTTTGTTAATTTTCTTAAAACCATCACTTCTAGGAAAACAATGTCTTATGGGAAGTTTCACAGACATAGGACTTGATTTTGTTATCTATAAAACAAACACCAAGATTTTAGAAGCTAGCTCTTTGATTTCTTTGGGAGAAAAAGGGAAGAGAGAAAGCAAGAAAAGCTGAAATAAAACTAAGGCGATACACTAAAAACACGTTTGGTACTCACTACTAGCTTGCATTTAATATAGATAAAAAAATTCCAAACATCACAGACAATTAAAAGAGTTCTTGCATGATTCAAAGTCTATAGTATTTACGAAAGTTTATACTATAAAAGCAAGGAACTAGAAATAACAAGCAAATATTAAGTTCACATAGTTTGGCACAGAACACCACATCCTCTTCATTGTTGGGGGCTCAAACAAATTACAAAGGCCCAAAGACATAATACAAAATATTCAATCCTTCCCATGAGGGGCGCCTACTAAGTCCTTTGAAATGAAAGTAGTAAATTGCTACTATTTATATTCCAAAACTAAAAGCTACAATCTATCCTCTCTAGAAAATAGTTAAATGAAGTCCTACAGACAGAGGAACTGAAGTTGGAATCAAAATTAAACTGACAGAACCCCTTGAATCCCAAAAACTGAACTCCTTACAATTATATCATCCTAGAATAAATAGGCATAGCTTCCCTGCATAGAAGAGACTCTCAAGGCTAAGAAAATTTGACACTTGGATCCTCAAAGACACGTGTTTCTTGTGTGTGTTCTTCATCATGAAAGCTTGACAATAGAATCAAATCATGGAAATATTTTGGTGTCACCATATGTGATCTATAGATCCCAATTGGTACCTTAATGCTTAGCAACCTTCAAATGTCGACACATGCTTCGTTCGGCCTATCGTGGCATCTTTGACCAATGATGTACTCCTTTCCTGCAAAGAGAATTCCTTCACTCCTCAAGACACATGGGGATTCCATGTGGAAACTAGGGTCCATACCTTAAAACTACATGCCTTGGATGTATTGGCAGTGCCAACACTACCACGTGGTACCATGGCACTACTCCAAAAGAAAGATAGGCATTGTTTGCAATGAGTGAGTGCAAGAGTGCCACGTGTCTATGATAGGCAGCCTTTAATGAAAACCACTAAAGCTAGGAAATAAAGAGGATACTAGAGTTGGACGCTTGGCTTATAGTCGCACCCAACTAAGTGCTAAGTCACATATTCCTCAAAAGAGTGGATTTAATCCACAATTTCATGAGTTGAGATAACTTTTCATTGCCAATGGTATTAGCTTGCCAAATTCTTATAAACTAGCATCAACAATTCATTTGATGTTCACAATCAAGAATCTTGTGTGGACACAACATCATTTGGGGTGACATGCATTGAGATATCATCTCCTCCATCTAATGTTGCTTATAATGATATTTTGTAGCTATGGCCTCTTGTGATTCAATGCAGCAAGATATACATTATCTTCCAGATATGGCTACTCATGATGAGTACTTGATACACATTACAATTTTTTTTATAAATTTTCATGTTTCATATATGGAAGACACCATTGATTGCATTCATCTTCTCTTTGATGGAGATGATTCTTCTATAGCTTTTTTGAGGGAACATTTTGACCCTCTTATTCATTCTCCACATGATCATTCATAACAATTTGACATGAGTGTGGACACTTTTGAGTGGCATTTGTAGGAGGCATATTTATTTTCAAAGGAGGTACTTGGGTCTTTGGATCTTGTTCTTCATTCATCTCTACTAGATTTTAGATTTTCATCTTCATCATTGTGACTTGTTTAACACCTAACTTGATAGTGGAAAATTTTTGCATCAACATGGAGACACTTGAGAAGAATTTAGATACTTCATACATTTTGAGTTTTCTTCCCTCTAATTCCTATCTAGAATGAGAAGCACTCATGCATCTACATTTGGTTTTATTTCTTCCCAAGGGGAGGAATGTTGTTTTAGGCATTAGATCATGTTTTTTCCTCAAGCATTTACCTTTTTTGCAAGAGATTACACATTGTGGGGGGCTACATAATCTCTTTCTTTCCCTCTTATATGGGGTTATTGATTGTAAAATGGTGATAGAAGTAGTTCTTGGGGTCATGTTGAGTCATCCTTTCACTTCCTTATATTTTCTCTCTTTTGGAGAGGAGTTTCATTCCACTAGGTATTTTTTCCTTCATTTATGAGAGATTACATTTGTACATGGGTACGTAAAATTTCCTAAAGAAATTTTGCTTTTCAAAGGGAAAATCCTAGGTAAAGGCTCGGCTGAGTGGGAAATTAATATGGCTAAAGCTTTGCATCAAAACCTTGATGCCAATTCCTTTGACAACACAAGATCCCAAGTTAGACAAGACATTGTTTGGAAACCTTTGAATCATGGTTGGCATAAACTTAATTTTTATGGGGCGACCAAAGGCAACCTGGGCAGGGCAAGCATAGGAGATTTAATCAAAGACTGCAAGGGTAATTATGTGGCTGGTTACTTGGGGGGATTAGGATCCAATCTTCTATGATTGTGGAAGCAAGAGCGCTGCTAAAGGGCATTCAATTAGCTGTCACTATGGGGATTGAGAATCTACAAATAGGATATTCTAATTCTATAATCGATGTTGTTAATCTTGGCAAATTACTGGGATGGAGTACTAAAGAAATTTTATTAGACATAAAACATTTTGTGTCTAAGTTGAATTTGAAGATTGCTACCCACATTTACTGAGAGGGTAATCAAGTGGTTGATGCTTTGGCTAACCTTGGCACCCATTGGAAATTTTCTAAGTGTTGGTGAAATTTGGGGAATCTACCACCAAGTATTCAAGGTTTAATCCTTAAGGATCAATGCACATATATGATCCATGGTAATAACTAACTATGTGATATATTTGGCCTTATTGGGGGGTCCACATTCTTGTCTTCTAGGCTATGTGGATGGGTTTGAATGCTGAGGTGTCATACAAGTGGAAAATTTTGAATAATGGGGTGGAGTTCATTTTTAAAAAGGCTATTATGAGGAATTATGGAGAGTACTTTATGATTACAGCCAAGTTGGGTCATGCCTTACATAATCTATTTTTGGGGTTTGAGCTATGCACTTGTATATCCTTCCAAAATTTTTATTTCAAATTTGATGTGACAAATAATTATGAGGTGAAGCTTTTGATTGGTCATATCTTTTCTGCTAATTTGCTTCATTTGCTAAAGGGTAGGATCTTATGTTTATCTAAATTTGGCCTCACGACCATCTTGCATAGGTGCTTGTGCAAAAGCAACATGGAAGGAAAACCTTCCATTTCCATCATTTCATGCTTACCTGGCCGCAAGTGTTTGAAGATTTTCATTAATGAGATCGCCAAGATTGCCTTTAGGGATTTAACTCATCAAGCATGTGTACTATACATGGCCTTTATTTCCCAAGGTTGCATCGTTTGGCTTAAAAATTTAAGTGTGTGAGTGACCTATCACTTAACCAACATTTCTAACCTTTTTATCTCATAATTTTACTGGTTTTTTAGTGTGCAGAGCGGTGACATGGGTGGCAATAGGGTGAGAACGAAGCCTGAAAATTGTGGGGAATTTCGCAAGGACCCACTAATTTGGCACATTTACGTTGAAGGTGGGTTGGCGCCTCTAATGGAAAGTTTGGTGGGTCATGACCCAAGTTTATCTGTGCAGTTTGCAAATTCCTAGAAAGAAAGAAGGGTTGCCATGGGTGGTACCTCCTTCGAAGTGAATGAGGAGGCGATTGCTCAAGTGATGGGGTTGTTATGTACTAGAAAGAAGTACCCTAAGCATACTAAGGCCCAAGATAATTAAATCTTGAATGCCTTCTTTGTGGGGTAATGAAAAACTTGTTCACAACCAGTCGGGGTTTGAAAGAGAAGCTCTCCTGCAACCTTGGGATCAGGTCTACCTCACTCTCATGAAGTATGTTACCTTAGAAGGTAGATACAAAACCTACTATTTCTATCACTTTCCTCTTTTGAATCACCTCCGCCACAAAAATTTGTTAAGCTTCCCTTTTTTCTTACTTAAGGATTTGGAAAGCTCTGTTGAGAAGTGCATTGAGTCTATTGGCCAAAGCCTGAACGATCCTCCTTCCCTGCCACTCCACCAAGGCCTCATTTTGAGGCTCTACCACTTTCATCTTGTGTTATGCCAACCCAAGCCCATTTTCATTATCCGTGTTGAGGAAATTGAACCCCCTATTCTGACCAATATCTCCCCAGTCGAGTCCAAGGGTCCCATAAGAAAAACCCCTCTGGTTAACGCTGAAACTCATAAGCCTAAACTAGTTTCCAAGAAGTTTAAGGGGAGTGCGGATTTTTCCCAATCTAGTGTTGCGGCTAGTCTCTATGAGCTTAAGTCTGCCCCTGCCAAGTCTATCAGCAAACCTACAACTAAAAATAAATTGAAGGATAAGGGGAAGGGTTTGATGGAGCCACTGGACACAGATAGTAGAGGAAAGAATGCGGTGGTAAGGGATCGCAAGGGGGATACTATGGTCGCTGCTATGATGGAGACTGGTGTCGAAAATCCCAACATCAAGAGGTTTGGTAGGCTACAAAAAAAAACAAGAAAGTGCATATTAATGAAATTAATTTTGATGAGGAGCGATCTAACAACAAAGGTATTAGGGATGTGGAGGAATCTAGGGATAGTGAGGAGGAGTATTTTGAAGGGCCCCACAACATTTCAGACTTCAACAAAGTGCATAAGGAGAAATCGACTTCCCAGTCCTCTGATCCTCTAGATGTGGAGCGTGCTAATATTGTGAATACTTTGAATAAAGGGGAGGATCTTCATGTGATGCAGGAAAGGATGGGGAAGATGGAGAAGAAGTTCAGTGGCTTGACCCGTTTCACTGTCAAGTTAGTCCACTATGTTACCAACACCCTCTCTATTGTGATGAAGGACGAGATGGATAAGAAGACTATTGAAGAAGGCCTTGAATGGGTTAGGGATGATTTTATCAATCTCCTCTCTCAGAATTGTGAGAATGCCAGTTAATTTGTTGTTGTTGTGTGGTGTGTCTGTCAGTTGTCAGTCTGTTGTGTCTATGTTTTTTGGCTAGTTTTTTATGTTTTTTGGACTTGATATTTTTTGGCCCTAGTGACTCATTGTGTAAAGGGTACAACACCTTGTAAATGTTTCTTATCATATCAAAAACATTGCATAATAGTAAGGAACCATGTTTTAATCTTTACATCATTTGCATTTTCTTACTTCCCCCAAATTTTCACTTAAGGGGAGTGTTGGTGTGAATAAGGTTTTTTCTTATCTGGTTTAGCTTTTTTAGTGTGAACAAGGTATTTTATCTAAATAGTTCTTAGTTAGGACCTTTCTATACTTATTCACATGTTAAGTTTACTTAGTGAGTTAAGAATATTTCTAGAATTTTCTTGTAAAAATGTGATCTCATCTCCTAGTTGTCACATGAAATAGGATTAAGACACTTGTCATCATCCTATTTTTTCCTACTTCTCAACCTTACCTATATAAGAAAGGTCTCATATGTATATTTTCTATTGCATAGAATTGTATATGCACATCATTGATCATATTTGATCTAATATTTTGCATTCATTATTGCAAATTTATGTTCTTTCTTTTCTCTCTTATAGATGGTTATTTTGGTTTTTGTAGGTGATCTTAGGAGCTTGATTCCTTGAGTGCTCTAACATAGATAAGACAATTAAGTTGGGATTGAATTCACATAATCATAGAGATAAGAAATAAGTATAGGGCTATGTGCAAGCAAAGCTTAATTTTTGACAATAAAAAAATAACTATTTAAGAATTTTAAGTTGGTTGAGATGTAAAATTTTTGTCAATTATTTGACTTGGTTGATAATCAAGCTCCTTTGCGGTCAATGATTTCTTCAACATACAATATAGAAAGGGAACATAGACAAAGTGACACAAAATATGGTAAAATATACACAAATTTTGGAATTTATTATGCGCAATTTGGTTTTCAATAATGTCAAAAGGTGTCATTGGTGACAAGGGCGAGACAAGGGGCACGATGAATATGGTTTTGGAATTGTTGCTATATGTTGTTGATGATAGGAGCTTGTTTTCAAATGTTGCAAAGTTTCTCAAAAGGTTGCAATATTGTCATGCAATATTAGCATATTGTTACAGATGGTTCTTCTAGGTGTCTAAAGGATTGTCTAAGGCCATATTCAATATGGTTTTTCTGAGAGCTTCTTAGAAATGTGACTTGTAGGTCCAAAGGATGCATAAAGTGCTCAGAGAGAAATTATGTGTGCTCTCAAATAGGTTTAGGGTTTACTAGTTAAACCCTAGGTTTATTGTCATGGTGATAAACAAATGTTATAATTTTATGTTGATTGTCTATTGGCGATTACCAATTGCTTAAAGTTATAACTTAAGCCTTTATGGTCATTTGGTGACCGGCCTCTTTACCTAGCATTCTTGGTTGGTAGAGTTTGTGTGTCTACGATGAAGATCAATAGTCCTCCTTGGCCCGATCCAAAAGTGGCGGGTCCCCATTTAGCCTCGTGGGATAGCGGGAAATGGTGGAGATTGAGAAGTGATGATTGAACTATATTTGTTGCAGTGATTGGTGGGACCAGATAAAGTGCAAAGCAATGGGAGAAGATGATGACATGGAAGACAGTTGGCGATGAATGGTTGGTCAATATGTTAACTCACATCGTTGTTGTGAGTTGCATAGTGTTGATAGGTGAAAAATGGTGTTTCCCTGCCAACTCACTGAGAATATGGTGGGTCCCTATCTAGCCCCACGGGATAGCAGGAAACAATGAAGATTGATCACGGAAGATCGGAAAGTTCCCACCAGATCGTTGAAGATTTGGTGGGCCCGTTTCTTTGGTCTATAGTGTTGCGGGCTTGTGACGCGTGTCTTGGTGGATCCCATGATAAGTGTGTTGCATATGGTGAAGATAAACGGTGATAACTAAATGGATATTTAATCCAATGGATGTGTTTTAAATATAGATGATGAACATGGATCAAAGGAAAGAAATCAATGGCCTAGATATGAATGCAATGAACTCAAATGGATAGGTTTATGTGAATGAGGGTTTTGGCTTTGTTCTAAATTCAATTGGCTCAACTACTCTAGTGACAGTTTTAATTGGAGATTTGATTTGTAGATGGCATCACAAACAAAAATAGAGAATGAGATCAAAATCAGATCGAATAATCAGGGGAATGCATTCAATGCATATCATATTTTAGGTTTTTACAAGTTGTTATTCTTAGCGAATTCTTTGTATCTGAATTTAATGAGTGTGAGGCTCGATGCATAGGTAGTATAATGAAGAAGATATTAGGTAAAACCTAATAGAAGATTTGTACGTGGATGAGAATCTTGAGGCAATCATTGTAGGTTGATAAAGGAGATATAAAACATAATCAAATTTTGACTAAGTGTGGAATGGAGTGAAATAAAGAGAGTGAGAGGAGAGTTGCAGAAGACATAGTGCATATTTTTAGAGAGCATTTTGAGCTTCTTGAGGTGGATAGAGAATGCATTAATAGAGAAGAGGAAGAGCAGAGTATAACAAGAGGGGTGTAGAACATTGTGTAGTTGCAAAATAAGTTACAACATTGAATTGTAATCAAAATTGTAAATTATTGTGTTGTAAATCTGATTGGTTGGTTTCATTAGATATCTAGGTAGGCTCTCAGATTAGGGAGTGGGTGCTCCTAAAACTAGGGGATTGGTGTTTCCTTAGGGTTCTTTCCCTTAAACATTGTAACATAAAAATTGGATTGTGAGGTTGAATTAGGACAGTAAATCCTAGCAGCATTTCTCACTGTGGTTTTTCCCATCTTGGGTTTTTTGTGTACATCTTGTGTTATATGATGCTTGTGTGTGTACATGTTCATGTCTCTACTATAGAAGTTGTCAAAACCAACTTCAGAGTCCAAGAACACCTTCATGCAAAGAGATACTTGTCATAGGGAAGAGAATGGAGAAAAAAGCAAGAGAGGGTTTGAAGCTTTGTAATATGAAAGATGTATATTAACAAAACAAAATGGAATAAAAAATATACAATGGATCAATCCTTAAGAAATGAGATCATGCAAACCTAAAAGTAACCCTAATAGGTAGACATTAATAATTAATATAATTATTAAATGTCACAATATGCAAACTAAAGTGAAATCTTAAGAGAGGAATAAAGGTAACTTAATTAACATAATTAAGTTAAAACCTTTACTCTAACATCTACATATTAAGGTTTGACATGCACATCAAGAGTTTAAAGAATTAATTCACATAAGAAAATGAAGGGATAAAACATACATATATCTACCGATTCACCCCCCTCTTGGTAGATTATTGTGTTCCAACAATTGGTATTAGAGTGTTAGGTTCCCTAGGAGAAGCTTAATCAGCTCAAGTATATTCTAGTAAAGTGAACACAATGAATAGTTAGGAAGGTTCTTTTGCAAACAAGGAACCTCAGTTCGATGGATTAAGTTATGCTTTTTGGAGCATATTGATGGAGGCATATTTGGGATCCCTAGGATTTGATGTTTTGATGTTTGTGAAGAATAATTATATTCCTCCTGCTATTCCCATTGATGATGCAAGAAAGAAGGATTTTGAGAAAAATGAAAGAGAAAGGCATGCCATTATTTGTAGTTTGTCTAGGTCAGTACTTGGCAAGGTTATGCATTGTAAGACTGCACGTGATGTTTGGGATAAGTTGAAAAACATCTATGAAGGAGCTGACAAAGTAAAATTGGAAAAAATACATGTTCTCAAGGCTAGGTTTGAAGGTCTGAAGATGACTAAAGAGGATAAGATTGTAGATTATCTTCTAAGAGTTAAAGATGTAAACTCAAAAAGAGGATACGAAGAAGTAAAAGAAAATGTCATTATACAAAAATTTCTAAGGTCGATGACAAAAAAATATGATTCAAAATAGGTCCAAGCTAAAGCAGGACTCATACACCAATTGGGGCATATGAGTCCCGACAGCCTAAGCTTGGGACACAAATTTCAAGAAATGTTAAGTTCTATACCATATTGGGATTAGGCCTCGAAACCTAGGTGGGACCCATAGGCCCAAGGTGACGTATGAGCCCCAAATCACTATATTTGGAACACACAACCCAAAAACATGAATTATGATTGGTCATTAGTTAAGTGTTGGGATTATCCTCAAAGAAATACATTAAATAAGGCCTGTGGATGCAAAATAGGACCAAATAAGGAAAAAAGAAGCCTAATTTTAGCAAGGAGGGCCCAAACAAGTGTGAAAATGTAAAGGGATACATTTTTCTACCCTACATTTATCCCCCACTTTAGTAAGAGGGGGAATTTTCTTCAAAGTCTCACTAGAGTAGACAAATTTGCATCAAGAGGGGTCCAAGTGTACTAGTGCTAGTGAGATAGGATGACAACGATCAAGAGGGATGATCAAGCCCCCAGGATCAAGATCCTATGGAAAACCAACATAAGCAAAAAAGAATAGACATGAGAATAATGTATGAAGAAACAAAAAGATACAAGCATATGTTTCCAAAGACATAAAGAAGAAAGAAAAAGAAAAAGAAGGGTGGATCAAGCCTCGACGATTTGTCCAACACGATGTGGATCAGATCTAAGTTGTTTGTCCAAAAAAAAATTACAAGTGGAACATGTTGTCCACTAAGAAAATAAAATGCATGCTCACAAGGGCTAGTGGAACCTCAAGCCGTCCACTAAATAAGCCCCCAACAAGACACATATGCACGCGATCAGTATGTTCTCACACGGAAAAGCAAGTGACTATGGGAAAGTCATGCCTAAGTTCAGCTCCCATATGCTAACCATACCAGTATACCTCATAATAACTTTGATAAGGCACCACACAACACGAATGATAGGATTCATGAGGAAAGAAAAACTTTGTATGCTAACACTCGTGAACAAATAGGATGGCTCCACATGCAAGCAAAGTGTGTTATGAAAGGTGGCCATATAACAGTTATTGTAAATGTGGAATAGTGTAAGGTACATTCAAAGTATTTTTTCTTAGTTCATGTGAGGTCTTAAATTAGGGAACATTGTGCCTAATACCTCCAAGAGAGGACCAATTGAATAATAGAAGATTAACAACTTAGGGAATGCACTCTACTTGGCATTACCACTAAGAGGAATATGGTATGCTAAGAGAGATCACACTCTTGAGGGACATCATAACCAATGTCACCACTAAGAGAATCTTGAAGCATCACATGAAGTAAGAAAACTACACCATGAAACATGAGTTGTAATGCAAAAGAATAATGCTAATGTATGCCTCCACTTTAAAGAAATTGCTAAACACCATGCTGTGAGCAATTACTTTAAAGTAGTAAATGATAAACTCTAACAATAAGGAGGACATGAGAGCTTATTTATAAATCCCTATGCTAATTCATATGTTTCCAAATAAAGCTATGTCATGAGAAGGTTTCCCCCAAAATGAAATCACATAAGGGATCCATGGATTCGGGGTTAGTATGCCTTTGCTACAATGTTGTTAGAGAGCTTGGAAATTTCATCATTCCCCAAATACTCATAGAATAGGAAGAATGACACAAAGAGAGAAAACACAGATTTTTTTTTGGGTCAACATGGAAGAGACCTAAATTTCTTGACGCCTTGTGTCATCCCAGAAGGAAAACACCTTGAGAAAGAAAAGATAAAATGTTTACAACATAAAGAAGAAAGTAGATACAAATAGAGGAATGTCACAAACAAAATAGTATGGGGATCACATTACACACATGAAATCACACACATAACATGCAAAGTACTAGTAAGGCACATGTGATTCAACCTATAGTAGGTCATCTACATCCCAATCATGTTCATCATATACAAAAGGCAGAAAGATAGCCAAAGGGTCAAGAGAAATTGTGGTACTAGGGTCATCACCAAGTTCAACACTCTTCTTAGGATAATTTTCATTTAATATCATAGAGGAGGAAAAAAATGTATTCAATTCATTATGTACTTCATCAATTTTATAAATCTCATCATCATCGTCCAAGTTAATCACAATGGGAGGTCGAATGATAATGTCTAAAGAGGGCGTTATATTTTGTTGTGGTTGCAATATAGGATATGTTTGTTGTAACGAAGAAGAGGGAGACTCATTGTGTATTGCTTCACTTAAGTTCGGATGTTTATTTTCTTTCTTGTTCTCTTTGTTTAACCTTCGAGCAATAGCATGGCATCTATGCCTACACTCTCTAGCATTTCTATTTCTTTTGGTAAGATTTTCAAGTTGTATTTTTGTAGGATCGGGTTTATCAACCATATGTTTATTTTCTTCAGAAGGAACCATGGGAGGTTTTTCAACCACTTTCTCTTTAGCTTTATAAACCTTTTTTATCTTAGGAGGCATGATGGGATTGTTTTGGTTGTCTCTTGGTCATTTGTAGGAGATAGGTAGAGGATCTGTCTTAGGTTGGTCTTGGTTATTTGGAAGGTTTTTTGGTTCTATCATGGTTTCTTCAAGGATGAGAGGCTCAATCATGGATTAAGGCTTATTTCTAAGGGATAGTTATGCTATGCATTTCACCTTAAAATTTTGATAGGATTTGAAAAATAAGTCCTCATGAGGTTTAATAGGTTCAATAGGTTCAAGCCAAAATAAATCCAATGAAAATTTCCCATTGGAAGACACAGGATTAAAGCTACTATGGTGCAAAATAAATATCTAATTGTCAAATGGAAACTTTAAACATTTATGTACAACCGACAGGACAGTTTCCATGGAGCATAGCCATGGATAACCAAGCTTCACAAGAAATTGATTTGACATTAGGATGATGGAGAATGAGATATCTAATTGTTTCAATCCTATTTTTAAAGGAAGGACAATCAAACCAATCGTAGGGAACGTGAAACCATTATGCTTTTTTATCCATGCTTTCAGCTTATCATATGTATCTTGATAGATTTCATGCACAAGTAAGAATTCCTCAATGATCACATTCTCTCCACAGACGGGATCAATTAATATCCCATTAGTGGCTTATCATTAGTTCAGTTGGCTATGTAAAGAGGACCATTAGGCGAGTTTCTAATTATGTCTTTAGATGAGAAAGTAAGGTCAAGAGACATTTTAGTTTGGCCCTTACAAGATATAATTTTGATCAATCCAACCATACTATCCATAGTACTTTCTTCATTAGTATCCATGTTGTCATCATCCATGTCAACATTCATCACATCATTCTTCTTAGTTTCACTAGCTTTGACAAATGAAATATTATGATTTGGCATAGGGTTGGTAAAGATTTGTAGGTTTTGGTTGGAAGGAACAATGGACTTATTTCCTTGATCATTAACTCATCCAATTTGAATATGATTAGAATCAATGAGGTCTTGCACTGTGTTTAAGATGCTTATAATGTTTCGTATCATGTCCATTTTTTCAGTGGAAATGATAATAGGAATTTGATCTAAATTTGGGAGGTAATGTCTTATTCGGATCAAGATTTTTAACAAGAGGTAAGGAAATGAAGTTCTTCTCTAGAAGTTGTAACATGATGTTATGGAGGGTATCGGGTAAGGGAGTAAATTGTATAGCCGAATCCCCAAATGTAAAAGGATTGGTCTTCTTTATAGCAGCCACTTGGGTATCAACATGTTGAATTGTTTGTTGAGGGGGATTTAGTTGAAGAAAACTTTTATTTCATTTCCTAAAAGGTGGATAATTGTTTTGATTTGTAGATTTATACTTTTCAAGACAGTTAGAAGTGGGTTTTGTTTCATGACTACTAACTGAGTTTTGATAATCACGAAGGGTAGTAACAAGTGTACAAAGGAAGAAAAAATTATCATGTCAAACTTATCTTGCATCTTAGTTTGTAAGTTCTCAATGAACATCCAATGAAGGCAAGGATCGGTAATCTTTACGTCGATTTGGGAATAAAGCATTTGGTAGCGTGAAATGAAGTCAATGACCTTTTCATCATCCTTTTGCTTACATCTCATCAAATCAATTGAGGTCATCTTAGGAGTCATGTGCACTTGGAAATGGTTAATAAAGGCCACAAAAAGTTCATTGAATGAAAGAATTGAGTTATTCAGTAATGAGGAAAACCATTCTAAAGCAGTATCTTTCAAGGACTTAGGAAAATTTTTAGCCAGTTGTGTATCTTCAAGGACGAAGTCACTACATAAGGCGGTATAAGCGAAAACATGGTTAGAAGGATCTCCTTTCCCTTCATATTTCTCAAACCTAGGAATCTCTATACCTTGTGGTATCATTATTCTTAATATCTCCAAGGATAATGGATTGCTTTTGACATAGTATGAAGGTTGGCTATTTTGATTTTGGTTTATGGTAGAAATTTTTAGTTGAAGGGATGAAATTTTTTGTAAAAGTTGGTTAAGGATGGTGTCATTGGTTATATTTTGAGATGGAGGTGAATATGGTGGAGGTGTATATGTGTTTGAGAGGGAAGTGAATGGAATACATATGGAAGGTAAAGTGGTAGGAGATATAACGTGAGATGCCATAAAGGTACAAGGATTGCTAATGGAAATACCCAAGGTAGGAATGGCATTACTAGTAGGTTGCATCATTGTTGTAACTTGAGGGTTGGTGTAGGTGGGAATGGAGGAAATGGTTGTAGGGGGGGAATTTGGGTTCCTCCTTGACTCTGAGTATTGTTCAAATTTTGAGCACAACTAGTCGTTGAGGTAAGATGTTTGCCAAAAATTTGAGCTAGGTTACACACAAGTTCTATTCCTTGTTCACTTTCAATCATGTGGTGTATGTTATCTATGGTAGGAATAGCATTGCTGGAAATTTTTTTAGTACTCACTTGATGTTGTAGGTTTGCTAACTCTTCATGTATTTGGATTATGTTTTCTTGAAGAACACTAGAAACCATTGTTTCAACACCTGTAATACTACTTAATTGAAGGTAAAGTGTTGTCAAGGGTATGGTCCATACCTAGTGAACTAGTGTCAACACTATGAGTGAAAGAGCTGGATAACCCAAGATCCACAATGAGTGTGTTATCATGGGATGACATGAGTCTCGAAGTACGTCGCACTATAGTATTAGCAATAGGACACCAAGTTGTAAAGCTCATGCAAAGAGCAATAAATGAATGCAAGATAAATGTAATGAACACAAGCTAAATAATATGTTGTAATTCTCTTTCTTACGTTTACAAATGCACTTGAAATGAAACCAAATTAATCTAGATCTAATGAAATGATTGAAACAAAAACTCAACAAACTAAAATAGAGATTTGATAACAACAAACAAAAGCACAAAAAGAAGGTTTATAATACTATAAAATCCAGTTTCAGATTTGATACGGGACTAAATCACCCAAATGGGTGAATGAGTCCTAGTTAGGGTTTTTGAAAGGTTAAATGTTGAAAAACACACATGGAATTTCTAAAAATATAGAAAAATCACTTGTATAGGGACTAAATCGCCCAAAGGGGCTAATGAGTCCCAGATTAGGGTTTTTGCACCAAATTCAACAAATTTTGATTTATTTTAAGGTTTCTAACTTGTATGTTGTCTTGAATATTTGTAATTGTAGAATTTCAGTGAAATTGAATGATCTAAGATTCAAAAATGCAACCTATATGCACTTTCACTAATGCAAGATTTAGAAGCCCTAAATGTAAATTAGCTAATGAAAAGTTAATGTAAGCTAGATCTAGGACTACAATGTTCTCCAAATCAAAAATGCAAGTGTTCACATCAGGTTCACCAAAATGAATCGAATAAAATAAGGTTCCACCTTTTAGGAGATGAAACTAAGGTTTAGGATCTATTTCACTTTAGTTCGTTAAAGGAAACCAATATCCATCAACTAAGTGACTCAATTGAGGGAAGTGTATATATGAGAGTGTTTCCTTAGGTGTGATTAAAAGGGGGTTCACCACTAAGCAAATGCCTAGAAAGAAGCTTCTAAGGAGAAATTCAAAGATGAATGCACTAAACCCTAGAAACTTAGAACATGAAATCATATCACTAAACAACAAGATACAAAAAAGTACCTAAAGGATCAAAGATGACTAAACAAGATCTAAAAACCCTAAAATTTATTGTTGCTACTATGTACAGGGACTCATATGCCAAACTAGGAGATTTAGTCCCAGTCTAGGGTTTCTAGGTAGAAACTTGAATCTCATAGTGACAAGTCAGAATCCACTAAAATCTGGTAAAATGCCTATACCGGGACTCATACGCTCAAGGTGGTGATTTATTCACATTATTAGGGCTTCACTGATATTTTTGTAGCCTCTAGTTCTCTATATCTTTCATCTTTTCTAATCTCTGAGTCTAAAAGTCTGAATTGCGAGTTGTAGGTGAGTTTCCATGAAGATGACAACTTCTTGACAATTTTAACAACTTTCTTCAATTTTGAAATTTTATCTTCAAATGATCTTCAAGCTCCAAATCACCTAGATTTGCAATCACATGAGGAGAGAAAAATGTTGTGTTAGGGAATAGGATTTTTCCTTGGTTAAACCATGTTTTGGTAATCAAACCTTGAAATGAAATGAAATAGAATGAAAGAATGATGAATGAACAATATGCAATGTTACAACTCACCAAAACCTTGAAAAAAAGGTTGTAAAATTATGTGAAATGGCTCCAATGGATATGGATCTTGACTCTTGATCTTGATATGAAATAATGTCTTTGAAATGCTTGCTTGCATCATGAAAACCTACATCACAAATGTTAGCTCAAAAACACACATGATGCATGAACACTTTGACATGATGCTTGAATATTGAATATAACTCCAAATGCTTGATAATTTTCTCTTGAATGCTCTTGATCTCATAAAATTTCTATAGGAATGTTTGCATAAAACTTCTAGGTGAAACTATGTGAAATAACCTTGTATTTTTACTTATTTATGCCAAATTTCCTAAAATTACAACACTAAAAGCCAACATCAAATCTAGGAAAATAAAATCCTGCCAAGAATTGTATTCAAAATAGGTCCAAGCTAAAGTGGGACTCATATTCCAGTTGGGGTGTATGAGTCCCAGTAGCCTAAACTTGAGACACAAATTTCAAGAAATGTTAAGTTCTATGCCATATTCAAGATTAGGCCTTGAAACCTAGGTGGGACCCATATTCCCAAGGTGGCATATGAGTCCTAAATCACTAGATCTAGAACACACAACCCAAAAACATGAATAATGGTTTTTCATTAGTTAAGTGTCAGGATTATCCTCAGAGAAATGCATTAAATAAGGCTTGTGGATGCAAAATAAGACCAAATAAGGCATAAAGAAGCCTAATTTTAGGAGGGAGGTCCCAAACAAGTGTGAAAATGTAAATGGATACATTTTTATACACTATAAGGAACAACAAATATTTGAGATGAAAGAAGAGTAAATTGATGAAGTAATGGACTCTAGGATAGTCAAGAAGACTCAAGGCAAAGAATATAAGGAGTACTTGATCAAATGGAAGGGAAAGAAGATGGAAGAGGAAACATGGGTAGTAGCTTCAAAGCTTCAAACGATTGGAATTACAAATCCATATGAATGCTCATGAACCTCCACTCATGCAACATTCTCTCTTACCCGGGTTGTTTGATGCAAGAGCATTCAGGTACATGGGCAGTCCTTCACACAAAAAAAATATTATTTTTGTTTTCCTTGATCTTTTGGCTTTGGTTGTGTTTAGTAGGAATAATTTTATTTTAATTTCATTCTCCTCTCAACTCCACTAAATTGGAGTCAATTAATTTGCATTTGAAATTTAATTCAAATTGGATTTGAAGGTGCTAGAAAATTGTCATTTATTTGAATTTTGGGTGTTACATGAAGTCCCATGCCCAAGTAGAGGAGGTCATTATTGGAATGTTTTAACTCCTCTATGCATTTAAAATTTTTCTTTGAATTGTTAGTAGAATAATTTGGGCGCTTGGTGAAGGAGTTAGTGGAGTGAGCTAGTGAGGGAAACAAAATGGAAAAATGAATTGATTTTTCTAGGAAAAATTGAATGAGGAGATGTTTTTCACACCCAAGAAGGAAAAGGAGGTTAGTAATGCATCCATGATGCCAATAAAAGCTATGCCTAGATAAGGAGAAAGACTCGGTAGGTGAAAGAAGAAAAAAATCACAAGCTGTGAAGAGGGATTTTTCCTATTCAAAGCCAAGGAGGGACGCTCAGGAGCGAAGTTGGGGAGATTTGAAGTGATTTGCTATTGTTGGATTTGTATGAAGGTATCTTGTAGTAGATAATTTCATGTTGGAGGAAAAAACCATGCCTGTAGATGTTTTCTTGTTCATTGATTAGCTCAAGAAACTGTTGTTGTAAGCTCTTGGAAGATTTAATTAATAAAATCAGCAAGTTGTTCTTGAAATTTCATGTCAATACTTATGCTAGAGAATTTGATTTGAACTCAAAAATATTTAATTTTATTCTCAAAATCTATTTTCCTATTATTGGGTGAAGGAGCTACAACAACCAACAATCTAGAAGGATTGTTGGTTGTTGATCTACATCATCTACAAAATATGAGAAATGATAAGAAATATTATGTATCCATCTAAATAATCACTATTAATATTTTTAAGTCATAACAAATACCTTTAGGGAGTTACAAATATGGTTTATGCATAATACCATGTTGATACTACAACCTATGCTCTATGTTGATATTAATGTAACAAAAACATGTGACAAGATCTATTATTTTCAAGAACATTACTAATAGTGAGAGATCAATAATTCTATTAGTTCCCAAATGTGGATGTATATATTCTCTAATTTTCAAGGTCCATACATCCATGATGTGATTTCATGAATATAAAGTTCCATATATATCAATATCATAAAACCAACAAATTTAATTATTATAGAAGATACTTTCACAAATCCCACAAGGATGGAATCCCAACAATATATTTACTCTTTAACTTTGCATGCACAATAACTACCTAAATAGAGTTGTTATACATATTCCTTTATCAAGTATGTCAATACATGAAGTATAGTTCATACATGTGTCATTCTCAAATAAATTAAAAAATAGGATGTTGTCAAGATGTATATTGTTTCTCTATTAACTTCTACCAAGATGCTTGAACACTTTATTGATTCAATCATCAAATGGGGTGTTATTTCAATACTCATTTGCTTCTTTCAATACTATTAAAGATCAACTATTTTAGGGTACCTAGTGTTGGTTTGTAAATACAATTGTTGTGAAATCAATCTAGCATGACTTAGAAGTGTCATTAGCACTCAAATATGGAGAGAAGTGTGTAGTTCCCTCTCTACTTGAAATAGTGCCAATATATCAAAGACCAATTTTGAATAATATTTTATCTACCTTGAGAAAATTTGTATTTCTTATCTCTCTTATCAAACTCTTGCCATCATATCTCATTTCCTTTACAAAATTGGAATGGAGAAACTCTATATTTTTCTTATTGGTTAATTCTAACCTTTAACCTTTACATTTCACATTTCACTTTATTTTTCTTTTACAAATGCATTTTATGAATCTTCTTTGGTGAAAAAAAATATCTAAATTAACCTCATTCATTCCTTGAACTAGCACTACCACATTGTTTGAATTTGTATTAGGAGGAACCATAACTTGTTGCAAGGTTGTTTGAAGCATACTATGGTAATTTGGTGAAGCTTGAATAAGGTCCCATAGGGATATCTTAGTGGGTGTATTCTTAAGTTGATCAACAAGATCATATTCCTTTCCACTATTTGAAGGTAAACGAGGAGTGTTAGGCAAGATAGGTTGAGGCAAAGGTAATGAAACAAGAGTTGTTTTTTGTTACCTATTGTTACTTGTATTGTATGTGTGAGCAACGGTATTATAACCCGTTTGTTGTGAAGCATTGTTATCATCAAGTGAAGGCTTGTTTTTAGGTGGTTCTAGGATGAGCACAGGTTTGTTTTGAACTTGAGGTTGTTGTGAAGGAGGGTAAATGATAATTTGAGGTGTGATTGCATTAACATCTTTGTGTTTTAATTTTTCATAACAATCCTTAGTGGATGCACCTTGCGAGATGAATTCATCAATGGATTCATCTAACATGTCAAAGTCATCACTACTAAAGGGCTTGAGGGATAAGATAACTTTGAAAAAGAGATTTGACATAATCAAATAACTATGCTTTCTCCAAGGGTCTTGTTTGATGTTTTTGTTTTTGTTTTCGAATGATTGCAAAATGTAAACTAACGTATCTAATGATGCAATAATATTGGAAATTAAAGAAAAATGAAAAAATATAATTCTATTTTTAACTGAAATATGCAAGAAATGCTTTTCCCAATGTTGAAAAATTTCACTAAATGAACAATAAATTGAATGCAAAAACAAACTGTTTTAGGAAACTACTTCTGAAGTTTGATAACAAAAACAAAAATGTAAACCAAAGACTAAAAAACACTCAGAATTTTTGCTGAGAAAATCTGCACAGGGGCTCATTTTCTCTATGGCGAACAGGTCCTGGATTAGGGTTTGTAAAATTTGGCTTTTGTTTTTCTAAGGTGATCTTATGTGTTTACTATTTCAGATCTATAATAGACAATTTTGTAATAGATTTTCCAAATTTTAGGCCTCTATATGCAATGTTGACTATGTTTGAATGATGAACAATGTGATGAAATTTAATGTGCAATATGAATCAAAATGATTATATGATGATTTCAATGTTAACATTATGCAAAAAAAAACTCAAATTTAATGCAATTTTTCTAATTTTTAGTGATTTTAAGCAATGTAAACATGCAAATTTATCCCAAATGCAATGTTCACTAATGCAAGATTAAATAACCCTAAATTCAATGCAACTAATGCAAATCTAATGCAAACTATTGCAAAACTATGATCTAGGGTTGAAAGGACTCCAATTTTTAGAATTTTGTTGTATAAGGTCGGGTTCACCAAAATGAAATGAAGGAAAATAGGTGTGATAGAGTGTCCCAAAGTGGAAAGGTAGATCCAAAGAGGGACAAAGGGATCCTATCTTCCTTAATTCATTAGGAAATGAGATCCACATCAAACATTGACTAACAACCCTTAGGAGAGTCAACCTAAGATGTGAATATTCATATTTCCCTTTTTGTTAGGATGAGGCCTAGGTCAAGTAGTATTTTAGGGAGACAAGTTTGAAATAGAAAAAAAACTCTAAACCTAGATCCATAAAATGCAATGAAGATATTTATCATAAAATAGAAAGAAACAGTAGACTTTTTGGAAAAATTGAAGGTAATAAATGTTGTGCACCTATTAAAACTTATTATTTCTACAACACTAATAGGGACTCATTTTCCCTATGGCGAATGGGTCTTGGTAGACTTTTCTAGATGACTCTGAATAAAAAATTGTAGCTTATGAACTGTGAAAACTTGTTTCCTTTGTAACCCTAACAATGACTCATTCACCTTATGGGTGAATGGGTTCGAGTAGGCCCTTTTAGAAAACTTTGAATCTGAATTTGAAGTTCTAGACCTGTAATTCCTTCCTGTAACTTGAAATCCCTACTTTCAAATCCAGATCTAGTAATAATCTACAAAACAATTTTGATGTTTGTTGGTAGATAGGGATTTTCCTAATTCAAACCCCAATTTTGTTAAAATTAAACATTGATATTGAATAGAAATCTGAAACATGAGATGTGTGTGCAATCCTAACCTTAAGTGTGTCTAATATTAATATCTCTAGTGATGCAAATAAACCCTTGATGAATGGGAAAATGGATACCTCTTAGATATCAAACTTTTTCCACTCAATCATTCACTAATGTCTGAGGGGTCCCAATTGGATTGACTAAAAACCTCACAAGGTGAGCTAATTTGCAATTAGGAAGGACCTGGGAAGGGATTCTTTGAGTTATAAGGGGTTCACCACCAAGAAAATGCTTGGAAAAGAAAATGTTGGAAAACACGCGGTGATATGCAAGATGGCCTATAACTAGAAATGTAAGCTAAATTAAAGATGCAAATGATGAAATTATGCAATTCAGTACAATAGTATGTGTGCACCTGGGAAATCTGGAGATGTTGTGGGGATTCTAGAAATGTGAAGAAGTTGTCAAAATATGTTGTGGAGGACTAAGATGCCTAGAATGGCGTATTAGTCTCACTGTTATTTTTTGGGGCAAATATGGAGTCTTTGGATCTCGAAAAAATCTCTGAAAAAATAGGTCTAGGAGGACTAAGACACCCAAGATGGCGTTTTAGTCCCATTCAAAAAATTTGGAATTTCTGAGTGTGGTCCTAAAGATCAAGATCTACACTTCATTCTTCACCAAGTCTTTAGATCTGAACCTGCAAAGAGACATGCAAAATTTAAAGGAATTTGGATTGATTGTATATGGGGATCTGCCTTGGTCAAACCCCTTATTTGGTAATTAAACCTTGATGAAAAAGCATAAATCTGAAAATGGAAATGTGTGTGTGCCTTAATCTTAAGTGTGTCTAAGATTATGCAAGATTGAACATGGAGAAACTCTATTCAAATGTGTTAGAATAAGATTCCTAAGATGAAAATATAAATGACCTACAAAGGAGATCTCTAATCACCTCAACAAGTCACAAACATGAAATGTACCTTCCTTAGGCAGAAAATAGAGCAATAATGGAAGATGGAGTCAATCAAGAAACAAGTCTTTAGGCTTGGATAAATGGCTAGTTGCATCTCCAACCTAGAATCTCTCATGATCCGCAATATCCATCCATTACTAATCCTTGGCAGTGCTAAATCTTGGCTTAGAAATAGACTTGAAAAACCTACCAAAAAACAATAGACGGTTGCTCCAAAGCTCTGAAACTTCCTTCAACTTTCTCAACTTTTGTCAACTTCTATCAAATTATGTTAAAATGGGGTATGAATCTTACTTTTATACGAATTCCTACCTAATAACCCATTTATTAGATCCCAAAGGCCAGCAAAAGATCAAATAAATTCAAATATAATTTTCATTTCCCATTCTTAATTCCCAAAAATAAAGCCCTTGGAACTAAGATGCCACCAATGGCATCTTGGTCCCACAAGGATTGATTTGCTAATTCAAAAGGTGGGTTACCAAGATTGATGGTTTCTTATGGGTTTTGGTCAAGTTTAAAGTTGCAATATGCCTCAAGATGCACAAAAAGGGGTCTTAGGGGCCCATAACAAGTGACCTAAAAGGAAAACAATGCAAGGGATGCTAAAATAGGTCCAAATTAAGTGTGAAAATGCAAAGGTATATGCATTTTTTTACACTACAACCCTACTCAAGTATGTTAGAATAGGATCCTAGAATGAAACATGAGTAATGCAAAATACCTACTTTAGGAGATCCCAAATCCCCTTAATAAGTCATAAACATGAATATACCTCTCTTTAGGCTTAAAATAGAATGATCATAGAAAATGGAATCACTTAGGAAATAATTCATTAGGCTTGGTTGAATCTCATAGTGCTTCTCCCAAAACCTAGAATAATCCATCATGATTCTCCATAGGCATCTATCATCACTTTTTCAATAATGCTTGATCTTTGACCACAAAATGAGCTTGAAGACCTGCAAAAACACTATAATGTTGCTCCAAGACTTCACTCTTACTTTCTCCTTGAATATGAATGCTTGATCTCATGAAATTTTTCTTAGATTCTTCTCTCTCTAGTTGAAACATAATGAAAAGAACCTTGTATTTATACATAACTTAAATTCCCAAAATTCAAATATCACAAGTCAACATTGAATTATGGAAATCAAAACATTAAAATATTTCCAAAAACTCATTTCAAAGAGGGGTTCTAGGTCTAAGTGAGGACCCATTTGTCATGTGGCGAATCGGGTGAATGAGTCTTAGGCCACTTACCTAGGACACACATCAGACAAGGTGAAATGTTATGTAAAAATAGGGTCCTAGGTCACCTACCTAGGATGCACACCTAAAATTAAGTGTTGTGTAATGACATTTATGAATGTCGGGTTTTATCCCTTGGAATTTACATTTAATTAGGCTTGGATTTGAATTAAAGGGGCCAATTAAGGAAAATTAACCTCAATTAATTAATTAAGCCCTAGATTAGTGTGAAAGTGATGCAGAGGGTTAGGGACTTTGAAAGAAACACAAAGATTTCAAGGATTAAAGGTTGCAATCTCAAGCTATCTCCCAGGCACCCTAATGGAGATAAGGCTTAATGATGCACTAATCGCTTGTATGCTCTCTTTATGGACCCAAACCCTTGGAACACCCTTAAGAGACTTAAGAAAACTTTTTTTGAATGATTTCAAAGCCCAACCCTCTGACTTAGACACAAAACCAATTTTTCACCCTAACTAGGCTACTAGCCCAACTAGGCCTCCTGCGGTGATTTCTTGACTTTGCACTCAAACTTTCCAAAGGAACCCAAAATATAATGACTGTTTCAAGTGTGGTTTTTGATGAAAAACAACATATCCAAACCTTGATATCACTTGCTTCATACAAACCCTTCCAAAATCTGCTGTCTCCTCAAAAACTAGGCCTAATTAGCCCACTTTTTCAAAGAAACCCCCATTTAAACTCAACCCCTGACCATGAAACTTTCATAAGTCTCCTAAAATGACTCAAAACCAAGTAATCCAAGTTTTTAGACCTCTATGACACCTCTAACATGCTCCAGCACAAACCCCTCCTCAACTTGCCTAAAAAACTAGGGCTTCTTGAAAACTAACCTTCCAATCACTTCCAGAACTTTCTCATTGAATCTACACCATTAGGAAAAAATATTTAGTTGATACAAACTCAAAAACATGCCCCTCATTAAGGCAGATCTTCTGCTGCTACACCCTAGCCTCCATCTTCAAGCACTTTTCCCTTTGACAACTTGGTGTACACCTTGATATTCTTCCTTCCTGCACATTAGTTGGTTAAATATACATGATACATGTTAGGAATGATCCATTTCATAGGTCACAGCAGTATTATACCTTGAAATGGATCAATCATCCATGAAAATCACCAAAATTAGTGAAAAATCTGCACTTTTTTTAGGACAGTCAGCAATATAATGCAAATAACTGATTATAAACGTGTATCAGATCATTCAAGAGGTTAATTGAAATTAAATACAGGTTCTTGAACCATCCAATTAATTAGAAATTCAGAAGGAATCAATAGATCATCAAAAAGACTCAAGAAAATGCAAGAAAACTATGTTTTTTCACTATTTTTTGTAGTAGTCTGTACAGTACTTTCTCCAAACGCCCAACCTCCATAAAAATGACCATTTTGGGGTTATAGAACCATCCCCCAACTGATCCAACTGATTGGAATTGATTACAATGCATAATTACCTCTAAAACACCTAAAACTCCTTTTCCCGCCTAAACTAAAATTTAAAAATTTGAAATTACAAACTAGAGATTTATTAAAATCTATCACCTAAAAACCATTGGATCTTCAATATCCAAGTTTATTTGACCAAACTAAAGCATTAGAACACTAATCAAACCCCTAGAGCATGATTTTCCCTTTACTTTGCATTTTTAACCTAGATTCCTTATCAGGAGCATTAGAACTTTTAACATTCTTATTACATTTATTCATACCAAATTCCATTATAGGCTCCAATAGGTCATAATTGATGCTTTGACTTGTTTGGAAGGTACTCTTGACTCTTGCACTCTCCTGGTTCTTGACGTGCTCCTTGAAGGCCCTGGGTGCTCCTGCACCAGAAAGTGTATAGATACACTTTACAACACCCTAAATAAGGCATCATTAAGTCCATTTTATTTAGAAGGGCCCTAAACTTAATGTGAATATGAAAAACATATTACAACACTAAATCAAGGCATAATTAAGCTTATTTTAATATTAATTATTCCCAAATTAAGTGTGAAAAAGGGATACTTTTTTCTGACAAGCTACAAATATGAGACATTTTAATTAGGTAAATCACTAGATAAAGGTGATTTCCTCCAATGGAGCTCTAATTTATAAGATTGTTGGAATTAAATTTTGGTACCATGATACTAATTGACACTAGTTAATGTGAGTTTTATGTTATGAAAAACCTCAACAAGGAAGATGTTACAACTAAATGATGACATAAATACTACTATAAGAGTGATATTGAGTCACCCCTCTTACCATCAAATCAATTTTCATCCCTTAGAAATTGATGGCCTCATCGCTCTTATTTTTGAGACATATAGATCTTAACACTTGTGATTGATTTTACTAAACCAACTTAAATATATTATTATATACAAAGTTAGAGATAATAGTTTATTGTTGGCCCCATAGTTGCTATTGCACCAAAAGGTTGACTTATTAATGCTTGATACAACTACTAGAGTTAACGGATCCATAAGAGGTGGCTAGTTCATGTCACAAATCCCGAGGGGAGCATTGACCAGTTGCCAACAATCCCCTCCTCAATGTTACCCAAGGGGATTAAAACCCGACACCTTTGGATTTGATACCAATTTTTTGCCCCACAATTATTGTTGCACCAAAAGGTCAACCTGTTAATGCCCGATACAACCGCCAAATTTAACGAATCCACAAGAGGTAGTTAGTCCATGTCATGAATCCCAAGGGGAGCGTTGGCTAGCTGCCAACAGTTTATATTATTTAAGATGACAAATAAAATACCTAGGAAGGAATATAAGAAGTCATGTCCATTAGAAGAGATGTACATTTTCTCAATTATTCCATGATGTTGGCATTTTGCATGTGTCCAAAAATTATATATCAATTTTCCTATTATTACTTGGACTTATTCACACATATTAGTGCAACTCCTTCCTATATTTGTGAAAATTTAGTTTAGGGTTGCTCGAGGTAAACCATTTATTTTGGTATCTTAGTGGAGAAACTTGTATGGATTTCAATGTAAGTGAAGGGATTCACATGTAGTATATCTATACTAAATAGTCATAAAGATGTATGTGTGTACCCATAATCAATCCTCAAGGAATATATATGGAATGCAATTACATACATAGAATTAATTATACCCTTGTATTTGATAATTTTGTAGGTTTATGAACTAATAAACTATATAAAATAATTAATAGTTTCAACTACATCTCTTGATGCTAGTCTAGGTCAAAAAATCCTTTATGTGTTGAGAGTTTGTTCTTGATTAAGATAAATCTATAAAATATGAGAAATTATAAGAAATAATATGTATTCATCCATAATAATCACTATTAATATTTTAAGTTGTAACAAATACCTTTAGGGAATTACAAATATGGTTGATGCATAATGCCATGTTGAGAATACAACCTAGATGCTCTATGTTGATATTAATGTAACACACAAATGTGACAAGATCTATTATTTCCATAACAGTACTAATAGCAAGCAATCAATGCTTCTAGTATTTCCCATATGTGGTTGTATATCTTCTCTAATTATCAAGGTTCATCCACCCAGGATGCAATTTCATGAATATAAAGTTACATGTACATTGATATCATAAAATGAACAAATATAATTATTATATAGGCTTCTTTCGCAAATACCACAAGGATGGTATCCCAACAATATATTTACTCTTTAACTTCACACACACAATTACTACCTTTAAATAGAGTTGTTAGACATGTGTCTTTGTCAAGTATGTCATTGCATGAAGTATAGTTGATACATGTGTCATCATCAAAAAATTTAACAAATAGGATACATTGTCAAGATGTATGTCATGATTTATATTATTGCTTTGTTAAACCACTACCAGGATACTTGAACTTTTTATTGGTTCAATCATCAAATGGATTATATTTCAACTTATGTGGTTCTTCCAATACAATTGAAGAGTAACCAATTTAGGGTATCTAGTGTTGGTTTAGAAACACAAATGTTATAGAATTTAGCATGATGTAGAAGTGTCTTTAGCACTCAAATATGGAGAGAAGTGTGTAGTTCCCTCTCTATTTGAATTAGAGCCAATATATCAAAGATCAATTTGGAATAATATTTAATCTATCTTGAGGAAATTTATATTTCTTGTTTATCTTTTACCAAACTCTTTCCATAATACCTCATTTCCCTTATAAACTTGGAATGGATGAATTTTATGTTTTTCTTATTGGCTAATTCTTACCTTCGCTCCTTTATATTTCACATTTTACTTTATTTTTCTTTTACAAGTGCATTTTATGAATTTATTATGTTCATAGTTAGCATATGGATGATGCAAAGGAAACTTTAGTGGTGCATTTTGCAATAAGTAGATATGTGCATTTCTTTTGGTTCATGTTACTTTTCTCCTTCATTTTCAATGTTTCCCTTTTGCGTTTTTCCTATGGATCTCAAATGGTGCAAAGTTGTGGAGTGCCTTAAAAAACTCCCAATATATTAACCATAAATATAGTTTCATTTTATTTTTAGTTTTATGTGTTTAGCCTTTTTCATGGAGCCATGAGTATTGTGCTCCATTGATTATGCGTCTCTTTTTCTCTTATCATTTCTTATTTTGTCTTTCTTTTCTTGAGCCATGTTTGTTGTTCTTTTTATTGACATTTTTTATTTCTCCTTATCGTGTTGTTCCTAGTGAAACATTTTACCTTTCACTTTACACTTACATTTATTAAATTTACAAAAAATTCCATTTTTTCCCACTAGGGGAACCTCTATTATAATGGTTTCTCTCTCCTTGGAGAGAAAACATTGATTTGTATCCTACCATGCTTTCATGATCATATCTTTTTCCATATTTTTCTCATAATGACATATTTATGACACTTATGTTATGTCAATTTTTACATAGTGAAATCTTACATTAGCACTTTTATGTCATGCTTTCATGTTTATTTCACACAAGATATATTTATACTATTACACACATTTGGCTATATGACTTATCTTTTATGTATGACTTTTCTCCATTAATCTATGTGTTTTAATCTCCTATTTCTCTCACACACTAAGGTAAAAACATTGTTATATGTGGCCATTGTACTCAAATAATATCCATAATGATGTATGAATTCAATTTTAGAGGGCATATGGAACACCTTATTATGTCATCACTAGTTTCAAATCCTTGACAACTCTATGCAATTTGATGTCTTCTTCTTTTCCAAGTTCCCTTTCACATGGTTACATGGGGGCCAATTATATATCATCCTCGTAATCTAATCTCTAATCCCTTTTTTTGTGCTTTCACAATAAAATGAAAGTGAATTCAATTACATGTGCAATGGAATTTTTTTATAACTTGTTCAATCATGTTTAGCACAAGTGCTACTAATTCTTTGTTATTCCCATGTGTATATGGTTTTTAATTTACAACACCACCAAGAGAAATTGATTGACATCATCCAATTTGTATCCTTGAAATATGATTTCTACTTTACTTACTATCTTATTTTACTTTAATATGCATGATTCATGTAGTTCAAATGTACACCAAGATGGAGGAAAATTTCAAAGAAAATTACATACTTCATAGTTTTCTCCACTTGTTTTACACTCAATTTGGTCTAGTATTTGATTATGTCAGTGCTCAATTTGATGGATTCTAGCACATAGGTTGATAGAGAAACCTAATTTTTATCCTTTTTCCACCCTAGTTGTCCAATCATGTATGTGACTATGTCTCCTATACATAATCATGCATGAAATTATGTCTACCTTATCTAAATTACACTTTCACACTTCGCAACTTGACTCATATTCAAAATTAGTTTATTTCCCATTTGCTTGCATGTGAAAACACCCAAATTTAGTTCCTAAGATGTCATATTAAATACAAGTCCTAGGGCATTTATCATTGTCCATTCAAACAAGCATTCAAGCATTTGAGAATCATTCTAAAGAGCATTTAAAGCATTAAATCAAAGTATTTTTCACTAACACTAACAAATTATGCATTGGGCATAATACATATTGTGTGCCTACAAATATTTTTATACAATTATGAAAAAAACAAGAAGAGGGCACACTAGGTTGCAAGGAAGTATTGAACTTCAATCCTAGCATAGAAAACTCCAAAAGGTGTTATTTACTGCCGCCTTGATCCTAATTTATATATCATAGCAAAGGTGAAGGTTTTAGAAGCAAGAAACCATCATAAATAGAATTGTGTTGCACATAATAGAGTTTGAGGAGCCCCAAACAAAATCATACACAATCGTATCTAATTATAGTATAAATTTCAAGGGCTTATCAAATACAAAAGTGATTTAAATGTCATATTTACAATTTGGGAGAGGTCGTTGAGATAATTCAAATCAATTATACCAATTACCATCATTATCAAAAGCTAAACACTTCACTAATAAATTTTGACTCAAAATCCGACAAAAGTTCGTCAGAATTTCGACGAACTTTTGTTGGAATTATTTCGTCGATTTTTTGACAAAATTTGAAATGTCGAAATTCCAACCCAACATCGTCGGCTGGGTCGGAATTTCAACGTTTCAAATTTCGTCGAAAAATCGACAAAATAATTCTGACGAAAGTTCGTCGAAATTCCGACAAACTTTTGTCGGGTTTTGAGTCAAAGTGTATCAGTGCTTGTTAACCTCCTATTTAATTTGCTAATTACTTGTTGTGCACCATACCTAACTCTTTATATTTATCTAGGATCATAAATTAGACTACTTTATTATTGTTTAAATCCTTAGATTAATATAGATATTGTACAAAGGATGTGTTTTCTTTCGACAATTGAAAAATGTAAATGTCTTGTATGTATATTTCAATGCTATAATTATATATTAATTCTTATTAATAATATTAATTTTAAAGAGTAATTAGATATGTGAAAAAAATGTATAATTTTCAACACACACCATTACAACTCTCTTGTCAACACTCTCAACTATTACAACTCCCTTATCACTATAGTTAAATCTTGGTTAGGGGAGAAGAGCCCATAGTGGAGCCGGCTTCAATAGTGGGGATAGAAGTAGTCCTCAATGAGCCTCATAGTGGAGCACCTTAATATCCAATTGCAAAACATTTTTCATCCACAAAGTACACAAACTAACAAATCATGTGATGCCACATCAGCACACCAATAAAACATGACTTAGTTCACCACTATCAATCTCACTTTTCTTTTAGCCTTTTTGGATACTTAACAAAAAGCATGCTGATGTGGCATCATATTTGATGACGTGACCCTAAAATTAATTTTTTTAATTAGGTGAATTGCCAAATAAACTGTTGTACAAAATTGAGACTGATTTGAAATTTCCATGTAGAATTTTGAGAAATGTGAAATTAGGGTGCTCCACTATGGGCCCCTCTCCCCTATATATAATTCAATACAAAACAATTTTTTGCAGAATCTTTTTTGAAACCCACCCCTTTTTTTCAATTAAAATACAATTTTTTTTATAATTTAATATAAAAAACACATTCAAATTTTAAAAAACCAAAAACTCAGTCAAACTCTGATTCATAAAAGAAAGGATCTGATTTGTTAAAAAATTGCTTAGGAGTCTCGAACTTATCTATGTCGTAACTATTTAATACAACAATGTTTGAAACGTGGTTTACATGCATACAAAAATAATATTGATAGTCTACGACTCTATCTAGATTTGAACAGGGAAACCCTTAGATATTATTTTCTTTAAAAGAATCCTTATTGACCATCTCTTCCTTGTATATGCTGTTATTGTCCCTTTCAAACTCACCAATTAATTGATGAAATGAGTGAGCAGCTTGTTTCTTGTACCAAGTCAAAGATCAGAGTTGTAATGGAGTGAATTTCCTATTCCTTTCAAAGAGAATGGTAGAAATAGTTCTCAACTATGGTAGTATAACTTAAAAAAGGACAGCAATGGGGGCCCATCAACTGATTAAGAAAGAAGCACATTCATGGAAAGTCATTAGTCATTGGTTGAACCTTTTCTGGTCAAGAAGGGGATTGCGTCTCCAATGGTTAGAAATGTTCATCCTTGACCAGTTCATGGTGGAAACATATTTGAAGGTATAAAGCAAATAAAGAAACATTCATTCTACAAATTGCAGAAGACCTTCATGTTTAGATGCAGTTTTGCTTTGTCCAGGCTCCTGAACTGTAATCTACAGATGATAGTCAGGAGGTTCTGAGTTCATGTTCTAGCTGATCCATCTAAGATAAAAAGTGGCTTTTTTGAAGGGTTTTAGAAGAAACAGTCCTAAACTCTGTAGTGTGTACTGTTGAGTTCCTGCTACATGTTCATGGAGGGTTCCAGGTTCTAGATCTAACTAGTCCATGAAGCAAGAAACATTGGTCTTAGCATCTGTGGTTTAATTTAGTTTGCTGTTATTGAAGTCCTTTCTAGTTTTAATCTGATGATGCTCAAGGCTTGAGGTTCAGACACCATCCCTTTGATTAGGCTCAGCTGAATCACTTTATTAGTGATAGTCAATAGCTAGGACTTCTTGGTTTGATTTTAAGTCGGTGAGGCTCAGGGTTCAAATTTAATCTTCTAGCTCAGCTCCTAGAGTTCTTCAACAGGGGGTACATATAGGTCGCCCCTGAGATTCAACCCAGAAATTGCAAGTAATCAGAGGAAGAATCACCTCAGATTTTCCAACTGTAAAAGTCCAGTTGTCTCACCTTTGTGTTCCCAACAAAGGAAGTCGCCTATATCCAATTAGGGTTTGGCTTACAGATTAAAAACAGGATTAGCAGTAAGAATCGCCCCAGCACTGCCGAGATTCAGCTGATTCAAAAGGGTTCTGTAATCTAAAGAATAGATGGGCAGAAGGAAACAAAGCAGCCTGTTAAGGCTCAATCCTTGCTTGAGAAGACAGGTCATGAAGATAGATTCTTATAAAACAATAGAGGAAATACTGAAAGGCAAGCTTGAAACAATTGTGGAAGAGTCCTCCCCCAGACCACAGGCTGATTCTTCTTCTCTTTTAGTGAAGGTAATGGTGAGCAAAAAAAATGTTCAGAGGATGTCCAAATTCAACGCAGTTGTTGTGGCACCCATTTCCAATTTAGGGAGCTCCTATGTCCGTCTGATGAATGATTTAGCATATAAAAGCCGGGTGAGTGGCCTTCATATTGTGGGATCTGCAAAACCCATCTGCATCATGTAAAAGTATATCAGATCACTTGATATGGTTTACATATTTCTGAGCATCAATTCTTTCCGATCAGAAGTACTGTACTCTTCTTAGCGGAATTGCAAGAACTTTTTGTAAATTTTTTTGTCTATGACGGTTTGATTGGCTTGTATAGATACTCTATTTTTCTATTAGAACCGTTTACACACTGTGTCAAGTTGTGTTAGAAGGACTTAAAAAAAATTAGCTCCAAGATTTCATGTCAATCTCTTATGGTTAGTGGTTCACAAGAATCTATATTAGTTATTTCAATTTGTTGTTTCTGGATTTTGATTGTGTTTATATTTTTGTATCAATGTTTTAGATCACATTCTGGGATCCATCATCAGAATAATACAGAGCATAAGAAGATGATCCTATTATCAGAGAATAATACAGAGCAAGAATTATAATTTAATGTTTTTCATATTATATCTTAAATTAAAAACAGTAAATGTAATGAATAAGAATATTTAATTCTATGTTGAAGATTGTAGATAATGATTATTTTTGCTTTGAAAACATAATTTCTTTGTTAATGAAATGTTCAAACCCCATGTTGAATCTGTGCTCCATCTAAAATCAAGTCCATAGTCATAAGTTTTTCCTCTATATCTAGATCTAATCTTATGCAATGTATACTTCTATTCCACTACTTGTGTAGTTAAACTTTCTCTTTTTTAAAATGGTTCTATTTAAAAATAGCTTGCAATCGTTGATGTTGTGTTGCAAGGAGGCATTTTTCTGTTAGGTCAACCTTCAAAAGTGTGTGTAAAGGATTGAAGGCAATAAGCAAGTGCCTATGGATTATGTGTGTAATTTTGTTACTCCTTTTAGTGCACCAAATATAAATGTTTTGCTATTTATTACTCCTTGAATGTTCTAGATAAGAGAAGACATGAATTTTGGATGTGTGACCACCTTCAAGATGATGAACATATTTTCTTCACAAAAATTGAATATACATAATCTTTCCCACAGATCTGCTCTTGAATGATATAATCACTATAATACACTTTCTTTCTCAAATCTGCATGCACTGCCCTTTACAAATCTTCCATAAGTCTGTTGTTAACTTCATTTATTTCTGCTCCAATTCTACCTCAATATTTGTTTCAAATCTGTCTTATACCTTTGCTTAAATTCACCTTGTATCTCTGCTCTAAAATGGTACAATTTCTTATCCAAATTCTACTCCAAATCAAGTATAATGTATGTTGTAAATCTCCCATAAAAGTCTACTCCAAATCAGGTACAATGTCTGCTATAAATCTGCCTTAAAGGTCTACCCCAAATCAAGCACAATGTTTGCTATATATCTACCGTAAAGGTCTGCTCCAAATTAGGCACAATGTCTTCAATAAATCTGCATTAAAGATCTACTCCATTTCTTCTTAAATCTGTTATTCTTCTCCTAATATCTACTCTTAAAAGGAATGATTTTGCATTAAAGAACTTGCTTTCTAACCTCCAAAATAACTTGTATTTATATCCAAATCATACCAAAAGTAGGTCGGCCAAGATTTGAGATAAAATTTATTTTAACTACTTAAATTCACCTTTCAAAGTAGGTTGGCCATCTTTGATAAATAGTAATTTAATGTGAGGTGAGTCATTCATGGGAGATAACACTTCTTTAAGGGGTTGGCCCTTCTAATTAAAATTCTATTTTAATTTCTACCTTTTAAATGTAGGTCGGCCATAAATAAATTAAATCAAATTCTTATTATTCCTTGTCTTCAATCAACAAAACTTTTCATCATGGAAGTCTTCCTTCAACATCAATGATAATAATTCTAACAATTTTGTTCATATACCTTTGACATCAAGAACAATATTTCCAACAAAACTTACCAAGTTTTCTAGTCACCATTAATCAGTGCACCCAAGTGTATCTCCAAGGTGAGCATCCAAGTTTGACTCTGGGACCTTGAGAATTATTGCAACCTCCAAGAAAATCCTAATTATCTCTTCAATCCAACTACACAACATCTTGTCTCACATGCGACCTTGCATTAGATATTTTTTAAAGACATCTAATAACAATGCATTTCTCCAATATTTCTTCCATATTAAATTCATTTGCTCAATATTCCTTCTGCATTTAATCATGAGCCCATTAATCTATGTTCTCATGAAATCATAATCCTCCAATATTAAATGTATTTCTCCAATATGTCACCAAAATTAAATGCATTTTCAATGTTACACACAATAGCCACTTAGAGAAAATATTCATTATCCATTAATTATGCACACAATAACCCATTTTGAGAAAGACCACAACTTTACAAAATATTCAATATTCATATGTGCAAGGTGTACACTTGGAACTTTCCCAATAGAGAAAATATGTGTTAGTGAAGTATAAAGAAGCATGAGGGTATAGGTAAAAGATTATAAAATGTGAATCAAAACCCTAATATGAATAAACCTATGGCGAGAACATAAGGATGCATTTAAACCCCAGTCAAATATGAGATGAAGGATAGACAAGCTAAAAATTAGCAATAAAAATTGAAACCTAGAGGTAAATCTAAGAGTGGGTGTAGTGGTGAGTGATAAGTAATATGAATAAGCCACAAACTCCAAACAAAGATATGGCTATAAAGCACAAAGGTGAAAGGATAATTAAACCATAGTCATATCTAAAACTAAGATATAGAAATTAGATACTACATACAAAAAAATACCTAACGAAGAACTAGAAATAAAACTAGGTCATGTAAGAGTGGATAGATTTACAAAAATTGTAAAGGAATACATCAATGATAAAAACATAAGGACCAATTGAAACCCTAATAAAATATGAGATGAAGGATTTAAGCAATCTAAAAAAATAGATCTAAAAATAGAACCCTAAAAGTGAATCCAAATATGGGTATAAAATGAGCAATATAAATAAGCGACAAACGTGAATGAAGATATGGCTATGAAGCACAAACATGAAAGGAGAATCAAACCAAAATCAAATATGAAAATAAGATGTAGAAATTAAAAAATTACAATTTTAAAATATACTTAATGAAAGAGAAACCATAGGGAGATAACTAGGCCACACAAGAGTGAACAGGTTTACAAAAAAAAAGGAATAAATGTATTCTTTTACTAGAATTAGGTTTTATGAATAAGACGAAGAATTTAATGTAATTTAGAAACAAGTAAAAGAACTTTGAAATCTAGAAATAACATAAATGAAAGTACTTAGTTGATTCTAGTGGCTAATAGATAGTAGCCTACTATATTTTGATTATAAATTTTGAACCATGACTTAAAATCACAACTTCTTATATACATTGGAATAAGAGTAATAAAATATAAATTGGATTACTCTCAAAATTTTGCAAAACAATCCCACATGCCACATTCCACATGACACACAATCAACCTTTGTGATGAATTTGATCTTTCATGTAGATTTAACTTGTATTATTCACACAAATTTGTAGTTCATTATGGACCTGAACAACTTATTTTTCCTTGATTATTGATGTCTAAGTATGTGCAAGGAATGGTGGTATTTAACAAATTACCTTGGATAATTTGTTGAATGGTGAGGGTCAAGTTCTCTTTATTCAGCCCCCTTGAAAGACCAGTTTTATGGCCTTGAGAAAGTTTTGGAAAACAAGCAGCAAAAGTATAATGGCCTAAATGTTAATTTTGATGCAAGTGTTGATTATTTTTCATGTTCTTATAGATGTTCTTTATGATTCTTAGGATGTTCAAATGATCTTCGATGTCAATTAATGTTCAAGTGAATGTCTTATTAAAATGAATAGTTGCACAAATGTGTGCCAAGATGACTACCAATGGTTAGTGAAAAAATGTGAGAGACGACAATTTAAACTTGAAAATTTTGAATTTTTGGTGAGATCTGAATGACCCAAGATAAGGAATGTGTGATCTTGGGATGAGGAATGGATAGGTAAAATTATGGGATAATAATGAGGTGAATTTGTGAGACGTGCAAATTGGGTGGGGATAAGGTCAAACATATGAAGATGTGTGTAGGTGAGAGTGAATGAATACAAGAAAAGAATCAGAGAAGAAGTCAAACATAGTATAAAAGTGTGCCACATGTCACTATATAATCATATTAAGACATTCCATCAAAATGATGAACCCAAAACTAAATAAAAATTGATATGAATAATATTAATTTCACCATTGAAAAAACATATATATATATATATATATATATACTTATTTTAGTTTAGTTCTAATAATCATTATGGGGCTCTCAGCCAGATGGCAGAAACTGATTATTATAGTTAAAAAATACTTCTTCTTTTCTTCTTTTCTTTTATATATAAATATAAATATAAATATAAATATAAATATAAAGATAAAGAAGAGACAAACCAGTTTATTTTTTTTCTTGGGTGGTAAGAAACATTCATCCTTGATCAGGTCAAGTCAACCAGTTCATCCAAATAAAGAAACGTTCTTACTGCAAATTGTATACTACACTTTAGTTTGCAGTTACTGAAGATGTTTGTTTTTATCTAATCTGAGATATTCAAGGCTTAAACACCACCCTCTGGTTCAAAGCTGTAGACTGTGCTAAAACTCTTTTATCAGTGACAGCTCAAGGTGAAAACTTAAGCCATATTTATTAATATTCAAGCTTGGTTGCATGTGTTCTTCAACAGGGGATATACAGGTCAGATGTGGGGATGCAATTAATCACCTCAGTCCTGCCAACAGTGAAAGCCCAATAGTCTCACTTTTGTATTCCCAACAAGAGGACTCATCTATATCCTTTTGGGCATTGGCTTAACAATTGGAAAAAAGATTTGCAGTAAGGATCACACCCAATTCAAAAGAGCTCTGTAATTTAAAGAATAAATGACCAGAAAGAAACAGACCAGCCTGTTAAGTTTCAATCCTTGCTTAAGACAAGTAGTCATGAAGACAGATTCTTTCAAAACAATAGAGGAAATACTGAAAGGAAAGCTTGACACAATTGTGGAAGAAGAGCCCTTCCCCACACCACAGGCCAATTCTGCTTTTGTTTTAGTGAAGACAAAGGTGAACATGAAGCTTCATAAAAGTTCTCAGAGTGGATGGCATATGAGGATGTCCAAAGTTAGCACATTTATTGTGGCACCCATTTCCAATTTAGGGAACTCTTATGTCCGTCTGATGAATGAATTAGCTCATAAAAGCCAGGTGGGTGGCCTTCATGTTTTAGGGTCCGCTAAACCCATTGGCATTTTGTGAATGTGTATTACATCAGTTGACATGGTTTATGTATAAGAGACATTAGATTTCTGCAGTCTATTATGATAAGAGTGTTGTTTTCTGAATTTAACTGTGTACAGTTTATTTGCATCAATGTTTCGGATCACACTCTGTGATCCATCATCAGGATTTTGTTCCTACAGCTCTTGTTTCATTCTGATAATGGACCACAAAGTGTGATCCGAAACGTTGATACAAATAAACTGCACACAATTAAATCCAGAAAACAAGGCTCTTATGATTTATGTATGCTCAAATTTCACTATATACACTTCTAATCAGTATTTCAAGATTTTTGTAGATTTTCTATGGTCTATGATGTTTGGATTAGCTTCCGTAGATACTCTCCTTGCTTTACTTTTCATATGAGAGGCTTTTACCTGGTGCATCAAAATATGTGAGATGATTTTTGGGGATGAAGCTGTGTTATTGTGAGTCAATTTATATGAATTAATGCTGGTTTGCAAAAACCCATCTCCCCTGAATATCAATAGTTTGGTTGTTCTTTCCCCACTAATTTAATCCATGACTCAGTTATTATTGGAACAGGCTATTAACAGGTATTAAAGCTTAAATACAGAATACTTTTAATATACTCAAGTTTTCCATAATTAAGGAAAATATGATCTGCCTAACTCTAATACCATTGTTTAGTAATGTTAACAAGCAGGGCTGCAGCATAATCTGGAAAACTACAGTAAACATACTAGAAATATATATGCTGAATAGAAACCCAGTGCACAACACTATCTAATTTAAATGAATCAGAATGAAGAGAATGGAATGCCATTGACAGGTTTCAAAATTCATTTAGTGCACTTCATAAATCCATAAGTAAAAGGATATTCATTGAAATTTGGCTGTGGGCAAAAAAACAAGATGTCTTAGACAACTACTTTTAAACAAGGTATCAGGTGAGACTAAAATGACCCTTTTCTGTACCTTATATGGCATAAGTCTTATTGTTGAAAATAAATAATTTAGAAATGATATGAAATAATTTTAATAGGAGTAATTCTTAGGACCATAAATGCTATTCCTTAAAATGGAATTAACTATTGCCCACTGTTTCAACGGCTAAAAAGTTATGAAATTCAAGATAAGAGTGTGTTTCTTCAATTGATTTAGATTGGTTAATTCTTAGAAGCTTATATTATTTATCACTTTTGGTTATTATTGATTTTTTTATCATATTGATCATAGTTTTATTATTTAAGTGTAATATATTACATATAGTAGTAATCTAGTTTCTTCATAGGATATAAATAAAATAATCAAATTATATCATATTTTAGCATTTAATTATCTTATCGATATTTGTCTATATTAAATTGGCATATCAAGTATTCTTATAACTTAATAATTTATCATCATTTAGAAGTGCTAGCCTCTTAACCCTCTTAAATTTTGGCAATGACAACTCTATGACAAACTTACCCTCTTACACTAAAGAGAGTAAGCTATCTATATCATGGCATATCGCTAGACAAAGACCAAATCCTCAAGGGGTCATTTGAAATGGTTTTGCCTACATATCCCATTTAGAAAATCAAAGGCTTTGTAGTTTGCACATTCAAGGAAGCCACTTTTGATTCATATAACTCTAATGCAAAATAGATTAGCAAGGACATAACCTCCTATATTCATTTAAATACTCCATACCATGGTATTTAATAGGTCAAGAATGTAAGGCACTTCTAATAGTAATCAACCAGAGTGATAATGTTTACCAATTAACAATGATAATAGACTCATATTAGAGTAAACTAAATTGCAATATTTAGATATTAGGAAACATTCTTATCATAATCAATTGTATACAAGGAACATATCTATCAAGGTCCTGTAATATTAATAATTTGAGCACTTAATTATTCCTATTTTCATTGTTGAGAGACATTACTAAATTATATATAGGTGGTAGCAATAAGAATTTAAATTATATATATATATAGTATTTATTATTTAAATATTAGTATTGTATGTTGATAATTACATATCAAGATATCCTCTCAAAGGGGTCTCAACTAAATTGATAGTTATAAAAGACAATTAAAAACATTCCCCCTTGTTCCAACATCAAACAAGGGTAAAGTGATGAACACCATTTATGCTAATATGATGGTTGGCATTGGAACACTCCCCAACTAAACTATAAATCATGCACCACCTTACACCTTTCCATTAGTGAATCGATCAATGTACCTATCTAAAACAATTAAAATCAAGTGCCTTTCGGGATGTGATTTTGTTTTATCTCTTTAGATAATTTTAGTAAAAAATACACTCTAAATGTTTCCATCTTTATAATCCAAATGTTTTTGTATGTGGGACATTTTATGTTTATTTTTATTTTTTTCTACAATCCACTCATCTAGTGTACAAACATGTAACATATCTTTTCATTACTTCTTAAATGTTGCACATCGACCTACCTCACATTTGAACTTGTAGGAGCTAGTCCTAATATCAACCATAATAATCTTCTCCCTCAATATAATTTTATACCTCCATATACACCTATGCTAGAAAATCATTAAAGGGGGGTTTTAATTTGTTAAAAAAGCTTCAATCTATTCATGACATTATATCAAACATCTCTATTTACTTTAACTAAATTTTGTATTAAAAATTTTAACATTATTTTTTTTAATTTTAAAAGAAAAGGTTCGCTACTCACAAAACAAAAACTTCATAATTTAGAAAGAAATAATGAATTTTTGGGTTGATTTATTTTTATTAAAGGATAAAGTAGGTTTTGAAGGGACTTGAAACCCTATAAAAAAATGTTGTCAAAAGAAAAAAACACAACTAACCAGCAGTCAAATAATAGCTAACAAAAAGAGATAAAACAACCATAAGCAAAAAATAACAAGAAGCACTACTTCATCTTCTTCGAGGTTTATGCCACTTCTAACTCTTGCTTGTAGAATTTCTTGTGTATATTTGCTAGGCCCAACAACTCATTCTTCTCCTCTTCAAAAAATTTCTTCTTGTTGCCTCTAGTTTAAGAGCTCATACCCTTTTGATCACTTTGCATCACTTGTTTACCCTTATCCTTGTTACCCTGATCCTTGTCTCTTTTCCCCACAGAGGCCAACTCACCAACATGCTCCTCTTTCAACTCCTTTAACTTCTCAAATAAAATATGAATGCCCTTTACGTTGTTTTGGATGGTGCAATAGTTGATTTTCATCACTCTTTCCAAGTTTTGATTAATATCACAAATCTTCTCCTCTAGGCCAGTAATCATTTTCTCATAATAATTTTTCATATCAAGAATCGCCTTAACTATTTCTTCCATCCTGGACTTAACCTCCCTATCACCGGGCATGTTCCTATCCCTTTCCTCATTCAAACCTCTCTTGCTATTCATATTTTCATACACAACCCTAATCTTGAAATTGGTTTTATTCATTTCCAAGAAGAACCACATAGTCAATTTAAATTGACATGTAACCCCCTCTCTAGCCAAACCCAGAACATTTGAAATCTCCTCCTTGCTCTCATGAAGATAGTTTAAATCCTCGGGCATACTAGGGGTATTATTAATTCCCTGATCCTCAATACCACTACCCACATTTGGTATAGGATTATTACCAATATTCTTGTTTGCAACCTTCTCCTTCTCTTTACCTTTGTCTCATTCTTTTTCCATCTTACCATCAACCTTTATCTTTTGGCTCTGCATACCCATAGTTTTCATTTTATTCCCCTCATTAACATCACTGATCTAGGAACTTTCAAACCAAGAGATTTGTTTGTTGTCTTTCTTCTTAGGGGTTTTCTTTTGATCAATACTCTTCCTTTTTTGGGGTTCATCCTCCTCATCTAAGGGTAGTTGAGAGTACATTTCCACATAAGTCTCCCCTTCATTCTCTTCAACCCACTCCTCATTATCTTCATCCCCCTTAGTATCAAAACTCATACCTGAGTAATAAACAACAAAGGGTTTTTGTTTCTCTCTCACACTAAACTTTCCCTTTGAGTTAACCTTAAGATATTGGGCTTCCATAAACTCCATAATTACTAAAATCGTCCCTTCATGTAATACAAGGAACTTAGGACTTTTACAATGTTCCTTAATGGAATAGTCTATAGAGGCCAACAAAAAATAAGGGAAGGAAACCAACATCTTATGGTGGAAATGATTCAACAAAATAAAATGCACACCATAAATTATGAACCTACCATCCAGAGTTAAGTACCTCATAATTACCTCCATGACCTTTACCCAAATTGGCTTGATAGAGAGACAATCATAACCCCAGATGATAGATTAACCAATTTACTTATTTCCTCCCCCTTGAAGAACTAATTTATAGCCTCATCACTAGCCTTCCTATCTCTAAAAAAAAATCTCCCATCAATAAGAAGGCCAACAACTTGAGCTATCACATCTTCATTAATCACCATCTCTTGACCATATGCATACAACATCCTATTCATCCACCCTTTGAGGAAAAAATTGGTAATTTTTGGGTCGTTTCCATGCAACTTTTCCATATATAGAACCAAACCCCCTTCCTCAACCACCTTCCACACTTGGCTATTTTTGCATACCCCATCACAAGAAAGGGGCTCCACCCAATTCCTTTCCTCACCCATATCAAACACTTCTCTATTAATGTAATTGTGTGGGAAAAAATAAATAATCAAACAAGAAATAAATACATCTACTAAACCAACACCAATTAGAATAAAGGAAGAAGAAGCTAGAAGAACCCAGAAAGTGCATGAAATTTCCTTTATTCATCATAACAACATCCTCTCGCCCCTTAAGATCTATACTTTCATTCATGGCTCATTATGGTTTGAGCCTCAATGGGAGAGGTGTCATACCTATCCCATTGTTTGAGTGAGTAGCAGTCTACACCCACATTTGCAAATGCATCAAGGATCTTATTGCCCTCATGAAATATATGAGATATAATAATCTCATCAAATGTATTGATCAAGCAAAGGGGATCCCTAATGAGAGTATAAATAGTCCAACTAAGACTTTTCTCTTGTTTTAGGCATTAAATTATGTTAAGGGAATCCCATTCTAAACAAACTTATCTATAGCTCTAACAATGAGCTAATCTAAGTCTATTATAGGTTGTCATAACTTTAGCATAGTGGTTTTTCTTGGTACCCAAGGTGAGTGCCAATGCTGAAATAAACCTTCCTCTATCATCTCTTAACACTCCCCCACTTCTAGTTGACCCAAGGTTTCCCTTGGCTACCTCATCAAATTTTAATTTAATCCAACCCATCAGAGGAGCTCTCCAAACAACATTCTCCCTAGATTTCTTCATTTTTTTGAATGGAGGAAATAATAAAGAGCAGATTCTAATTCATGACCACCTACAGATCATACCTTGAAACACCGAGTTTATGTCCAAATGAGATCTTCCCAAAGACCCCAAACAAGAAGTTTTCCTTGATGGATCTTAGGATTTTAACCTGTGTACCCCATCCACTTTATGGGTATACCTTAATAGATATTGCAATCAAACAAAATGAATAACCAAACTAATTGATATCCAAACCCAACTTTTTGACTTGGACCCAAAGCTTGTTGCTAAACCAAGTATAACTAGTCATCTCAAAACCATTACATAGTTGATAAAATTGTGTAATCATTACCCACATTAAATGGATTCATTTGAATAACTCTCTTGAAGATAAATCCCTAGGTGCACAAAACTACTCCTACTCCTACACTAATAATTTATGTTGTGTTTTGAGTGATTTGAGATTGATCAGGTGGACAAAAGACCAATGCCTATGCTATTTGACTATAGATTCATATATAGGAGGAAGAAAAATAATAAAATGAAACATGAAAGAATTGATCTAGATACATGTGCCATCAAACTAGAAGTATCATACACAAAGCATATGGAGTGAACCAAAATTGAACTACACTAATCCACATAAATTGAATAGATGATTATTACAATACTTGTAATATTTTAAAATTTTATCACATACTTAAATTCCCAATACAACCATGTTAACAAATGTGACAAGAGAAAACCCTTATAGTGGTGAAGATTTCATTAGAGATATACAAATAGTCTAGAGACATTCTTTACATAGTACATGTAGTGTTTTATCCCAAACTTCTTAATTACTTCATTATAGTTTTGAAACTAGAAGGTGCATGATTAAATCCCTCGAAAAACCTTGCACCTACATAGTCTCTAGTTTCCACTATAAGAACCAATCTCTTCCAAAAATAAACAAACTCATTGATTTAACATCCACAGGGTTTCAAACCCTAATCACACACCTTCAAATTCCATGATCAAAAAGAAATCCTACCCAAAATGGGCATCCCAAATTGAAGGGTAACAATGACATTGATTTTTGGTAGTGGTCGAGCTACCACTATTAAGGTGAGTAGGCAGTGAGTTAAAGCACTCAACACCACATTCATTTTGCACCAAAAATCTTTTGAACTACTTTAAAAATAACATGGGTAGCTTATTCATTATCTGTCAATGAAAAGGCAAGTTGCGACAACCCAATTGACATATGCACAAATTTATAGAACCACATAAAATAATGAGAAATATAACAATCCCATGTCAAATCCTTAGCCAAAAAATAAAAACATGTTAACATTCCCTATCAGCAAATGAACTACCATCAGTAAATTGAGGTGGTTACAAAACCACCTCAAAACTCTAACAAACAAACAAAACACATATATCCAAAAAAAATTAACAATTTTATACAATGTTTTGAGCTCCAACAAGGTTGTGGGAACCTTGTTGGGAGCTGATAAATTCCTAAACCTTCTCCACTTATCAACAAATCTTTAGAATGTTATCACTCATAAGTTTCAAACCACTATCAAGATCTTATAAGGTTTTGAAAACCTTGTTGGCCTTCGATAATCTTGTGAAAACCTTGTCAACAATTGACAAAGGTTTCAAAACCTACTCCGAACTTTGAAAAACACCAAACTTGGTCAAACTTAAAATGTTAGAAAAAATCATTGGCCTCCAATAAGGTTATGAAAACCATGTCAGGATCCAACAAAATTTTCATGACCTTGTCAAAAGCTACTAGATGTTTCACAACCATTAAACTTTGTCAACACACAAAAACTTAGAAGATTATCAATTAAAAATAAAAAGGTTAAAAAACCTACACCGAACCTTGACAAGGTTGTGAAAGCCTTGTCAACTCCCAACTCAGGTTTTTAAACCTTTGTGAAACAACAACAACAACAACAACAAATACTTGACCAAATTTGGGGGCAAAGAAGAAGTTAGAAAAAAAGCATTGATTGTTGACAAGGTTATGAGAACCTTGTCGACCCTTACACAAGTTTTAGAAACCATTCAAAAGGTTGAAAAAACAACACTTAGTTAAATTTAGATTTATAAACTTGGAATATCGACATAAAAAAATGGTGGAAGGCAACACAAGAGAAAATGGGACATTAAAATAGAAGCCCACATAGATTATCTCAAATAGGCTATAAAGCTAGGCTAATAAAGACAAACATTGAAAGGGACTCAAGTAAAATTAACACAACAAATTTGAGTGCCAATAGTGTCTCTAGTTGGCGATGGGTATCTCTAATAGGCACCACGAGAATTTAGAATCTCCAAGCAAACAAAAACATAGGTGAAATGGGACAAACACATAAAGAACAAAAATATGTACATGATGATAGTTCACAACCAATTAGCATGACAACCCAAAAACAAGAAAATGTGGTTGCAAAACAAACTTTTAACACAATGTAGGCCAACCTTACAAAGATGGATGGATTCACTTGACTCTTTCAAACACCATCTCATTGAAGGAACTAACTTCCCTCAACCTAGAGCTATCTCCTTCATATTGTAGCCAATGCAACCTTCTTCTTACATGCACAAAATTGTGATTACCACCAAGAAAGTGAAGACCAATCCACCATCAATCTTTCCATTATATGGGAACCACAAAAAATAGGCCTCCCCACTACCTTGTATTGTATCATTTATCTCTATAGTAGCTAGGGGCATAACTTGAAAACTTAGACCAATCTCGAATGAAATTATGTTATTTTACCTACTAACCTCTTCAAGTGAATTAAAGAAAAAAAAACTACTCTAATTCATACGGTAACAAAAAAAATGCCTTGTCATCCTACTCATTTGCATAAGGAAGCTCATCCTCTGATGCCTAAAACTGAAAAAATTGAAACTCAAGCATAAAAGAAACTTGAGAAACTAGTTCATCATCAACTTGGAACTCGTTGCTACTTAATATTATCATGAATTGTGTGTTGGGCCCAAGTGAAACACTTTAACTTGAGCACACTACCATTCATACTAAATAAAGCCACACCTTCATCATGAAGGAACACTTCATACTCTTGACTTTTCTCATCTCAAGGACAACATACAAACAACATACCTCATTATCACCCATATTGATTTAATATTCATAAATACAAAAAATGAGATCATTAGACACCTCAGGTGAAGAGATAGACTCTTCAAATTTTCTCATTGTTTCATCTCCATCTTGGCAACTTGTTGTGACATTATGCTACCCAAATCTGACCTATAATATATGACGATGGCACATTTATACTAAGAAGGGATGAATCAGTATTAGTTAATATTTTGCTTATTTGAAATTTAACAACCACAATAATAGCAATCATGTAAAATTTAACAATTAAGAACATATTATTTATGTGGAAACCCTTTCAACAAAAACAACAAAAATAGATTACTTGGATCTACTATCCAAATCTACCCGCAAAATAAAATTATCTTACAAAATTTGTAGGTACCAACACATCAAAGACAACAATCCCCACTACTAAGCACCAAATTAGCAAGAGACACCAATCTCTTCTTTTAGGAGGCACTGACCTCCAAATAAACAAAGTTTCATCTTTTAGATGTTACTTCTTGTTGGGTGAATATTTTGTAATCAACTAACTGATTACAAAGTGGTGATATCAACCGCAGTACAGTGAGATTATATATCTCCTCTCAGAAAAGGGAGGATCCCTTCTTATTGCTAACTAAAAACAACTAGTAATTAACTAAGCTTATGTACACTACAATTATCCATGGGGGTGTTTCCATTCATCCTATTCTCTTTTTTCAAAATAGATGTTTCTTCATAAACAAAATTACAATGATAATCCTATGACAATTACAAAATGTAATTAACCACAAAATACTAGTTGGAGTAATAATAACCAATATCTAATTCAGTTAGACAAAAGATTAACTAGGATGATACTAGTGAGTGTTGATAGCAAGAAAACCCACAAAAGTGCAAAGTCCTATGTTGCTTCTTGTGCTGATTTGGAAGGAAAAAGTGTGATATATGTTACAGCCCAAAGTCTCCAACATATGTCACAATTTAAGATCAGCTAAATGAAGATGATAACTCACAGCCCAAAGTCTTCAAATTATCTCCAATTTACACACATAAACACAAATGCCAAATATAATATTGTAGCTCAAAGACTTCAAAATCATATTTGGATTACCTCTTAATATACTCAATTCCATGCTATGATTCAATCATGTACAAGACAATGTAATAAGAAGGATGCAAGGACATTCCCAATACACAACAAACTTGATCCAAGGCAAAGACTGGACACCAACTTGCTTCTTTTATTGATTATATCTTGATTTACACTTCAAAAACAAAGTTTCAATGTGCTCTTCAATTTGCCAACATTTCACTTCATAAGCTAAAAGATTTATTATTTACAAAAGAGCTCCCTCTTATTTATAGAAGGAAGCAAAGAGAAAAACTAGGAAAGCTATAACTACTTTGACTTATTCAAAGGAAGAGTCTATTTTGATTTGTGACTTCATTCCTCTTACATGTAATTGTTTTGATTAGAGGTAAAAAAATGGGTTTTGAAGGGGCCCAACACCCATTACAAAAAGGAACACCTAACGTAAAAAGGAAAAATCAAGAAACAACCATTAGCCCAACGACAACAAACCACCATCCAAAAAGCAGCCAAAAAATGGCACACAACACTACATATTGTTCAGAATTTCCATAGCTTCCATCTCACTAGCATCAAGCTTTTGTCCCTTAACCCTAGTATCACAAACCTCCAAACCTGAGGCCCCAGCTTGATTTTTTAGTCTATTTCTAGTCCTAACTCCAGGTCCACTAGTATTTACCTTAGAGCTCAAAATAGAACCTTTAGCAGAGCCCTTAGCAGCAACATATTCCTCCCCAGTCCGCTTACCCTTAGAAACCATATCATTAGGAGACAAAATTTCCTTTCTCTTAATAGAGGAAAAGCCTTCACAGAGTCCAACCTAGTTAGGATGTTAGGATCTTCCCCACTCTTCATAACCATGTTCCAAATTTTGTCAATTTTCTCCTGAAGGGGTAACATTCTAACCTCCATACTCTATTTCAAATTGACGGTTTCCTCTGCCACAGTATTAACAACAATATTAAGACTAGCCATTAAATTATCAATTTGGCTTTGGATGGTAGGATCCTAAGCCTTACAAGCAATGCTTCTAATGCAAACATTAGTCCTATTAATCTCATGAAAATTGCATGTAATTGTTATATTACAAGAGACATGTAAAATGTCATCTACAAAATGAAAATTGCATAAAGGAAAAACTTAAAAATAAACTAAGTCTTGACAAGAAAATTCTTTTTATTCTTCAACATTCTTGTCTAGTAAATCATCATATCTCTTCAAGGAAACATGAACTTCAGAGTCATTTGGTCTGGATGTATGGCTAGAGATGGTGAGCACTCATGTGATGGAGTCCTCAATATAGATACATGCTTTTCTATGCTTGTCCAATATTACTTTTAGGTTATCCAAAATCCCTTGAAAATCTAGTAACTTATCAATGGAAGCCAATGAAAAAGCTTCTGACTTAATCTCTTTATGAATTAGCGAGGTGAATTCTAGGACAATTACATCCATGGGAAGAACCTTTTGATTGTCATCAATTATTTAGCAAGGAAGCATGCCCGACCTTTGTGTCTATGATATTTTCCACATTGGACTACATAGAAGTCATTGGGAACACTCCTTGGTACTTGTACTTCAATTTTTTCTTCTTGAGAGATTACAAAAATTGAGTTTCAAAACCTTCTAGTTAGAAAAATTTCAAGTGCCAAGGTTCGTACAGTTGTGGAAAAAGTCTGCACTTTTACATTTCAACAGTGTTTCAGGTGTAATTCAGAGAAAAATCTTTGAATTACATGGGAATTTCATTCTAAGTGCAAAGTCGGAAAAATTCTCCACCTTTACATAAGGACAAGGCAAAAAATATAGTTTGGAGAAAATTCTTTGAATTGCACTTAGGGTAGATCAAAGGATGTAAGTCAGAGAAAATTCTCTGACCTACATGTGATGGGTAAATCAAATTGATGTAGGTCAAGTAAAATTCTTTGACCTACACCTATGTGTACACTTCAGAGAAAATTCTTTGAAATGCATGGGGTAGATTATCTTTGATGCAAATCAGAGAAAATTCTTTGATTTACATGTCATACAAAAAGGATATGCACTTTTACATTCTCGTATATTGGTGTGTAGTTTAGAGAAAATTCTCTGAACTACATGAGCATTACATTATTGGATGCAAGGTCAGAGAAAT
>VDFB02269061.1:0-30793 GCA_007258455.2 Sequoia sempervirens | reverse complement strand
ATTCATAATATTAAGCTAAAGAATAAACTAGTTTAACTTAGAAAATATACAATTGATGCCATAATAGGGTTGATAATGAAACAAAGCCGAATAGCCTAAGGCATGTACGAATAATTAAGGATTCTTACTTAGACCAAGAATATCACTATCTAAAAATTCTTACATGATCCAACATTTGATTTCCTCCTTATGATGGTGAATATGATTATATAATTCAATTAATAGATGTAATCAAATGAATTAAATAATTTCCATCAATATTAGCATAATTTTTTCCATTTTAGTCCTTGATTTACCTTACGTTAAAAACCACTACACATTTTTAATATCAATTTAACACAAATGTAAATTTGTAACGAGATTGAGTTAATGTCCACAACACCTCCTTTATTTATTCACACTTAGATGTATTTGCATTGTTAATATTATCTATCAACATTTAAAATCATATGTTAATTGAAACTATCCTTGGTCATGATTCTTAATCACTATGTATGTAGTAATTCCTTCCTTCCTTGTTAAAGAATGAGACAATAGTTTGAAAGGAAATTTGTAGCTATATAAAAATATCTCCACAAAACCCCTTGAGAGGAAAATATGTATTTACACATATTCAAAATTCACAATACAAAAGAATAGAGAAACATACCATTAAGATGACACAAATTTTACCTTGGAAAAACCCTCATGAGGGAAAATACCAACCTCCAAAACCACTCACACTCAATGTACCATCTCATGAATAAATATTACAATACATTTATAGTCTTTGTGAATAGCTTTGAAGCATCAAGCTCTCTACTTGCACTCCATGTGAGCAAGCAAATGAGAATCATGCACCCACATATTCCAATGCATGCTTCCTCTCCTCACATTTATAACCTACAAGAAATGCTTAATCAACCTATCCAAAATAACCAACCTCAGTAACTACTCTTGTGCTTACTTTTGTACAAATAATCTTGCATAAAACTAATAATTAGTATTACATAAACTATGTATCTAATACTATGAAGTTACAAAACCACATCCTCCTCATTTACTTTTTGGTACTAAGTTTTCCTGCTATTAAATATTTTTCCAATCTGTAAACTTATATTAAAAAATTATTTAAGTGTTACATACAATATACAAAGTGGCCCCAATAATGTCTAACCCATGTGATGCACACATCCTAGATCCCTTGGGTGCACCACATATAACAATAAATTTACATTATAATATTATGCAAGGTGAATAATACCCTTTTTCCAACATTCTCGGCACTTGTTGTATACATTGCATAAGAGGTCAAAAGTAAACTCAAACATCAAGGGAACAATGTCTATAGACAACATGTAAAAGTGAGACATCTAAGTGCTGCATGTGCTTCATAAAAAAACATGCAACAATAACCAAGGTTACTTCCATCTCATACAAGAACTCTCTCATCCTTAGTCATGCCAATGCACAAAAGCTAAGTTATCACATCCAAAGATATGCACACTAACTTTCAAATAGAAGCATAAATCCCATTTCAACTCAATATCCTAACATCTATAGTAAATTCAATGGTAGAAAATATGCCTAAGTAGCTGCTAAGAAGTGACCACCATAGTTAGAATATCAATCGTGCAACTAATTTCTAATACAATCAACTAACTATACCTCAAAACCAGTGTATGCTCAAATAATAGGTAAACCTCATATACCATCAACATTTATAACCATATCTAAAATCACAAGTCCACTCTCCTAGAACTCCCTCTATATTTGTATTTTCAAATTTGAAAATGATCAAGACATCTAAAGATCCACCAATAACACTCACAAAGGAGACATAATCAATATCATGTAGGACCAAAAAACATCCATAATGATGCAGATACATCTTGAGGAGACTTTCAACCACACTTTAAATAGATAATGGTGGTTCACTTATCCTTATCTTTTGGCCCCAACAATTATGATTGAGAGAATATTGTATAGCACAATAGGCACATTCATCCTCCTTCTGTGCCTCATGTGATTCAAAAGCTTGAAGTGCAAAGAATGCAAATTTGGTAGGCGACCCTCATAGGTGATGTATTTGATCACATAAATGGCTATTTGATTCCATGGCTTGGGAATGGAAATTCTCTTTGCACCTTGTTTATCTATGCTCAATGAAGGGTCATTCAACTCTGTAAATTCGGCCCTAGCCGATCTGACATCTTTGGAAGTAGGGTAATTTTCACCATCAACAGTTAACCTTGTAACCTCTACAGTTCTTTCCTCAGTTGCCACAAATTACAACCCTTTTACTATGGCTTTTCCTTCAGAAAATTTATAGATGAATTCAAGGTCAATGATTTCATCAAAGCCATCTAGCTTTAGGAAGTAATCTAACCATCCAAAGTTTCTAAGTCCAGCCAGGCATTGTGCATCCTACAATAAAATATCATGCATCGTGGGTTCATTTCGAATTAACCCACCTCCCATTGTCTGTAATCAAACAAATTATTTATAATTTCTTTCCTACAACTCCCATCTAGAAATCAAGTTCACTTTCTTGCAATACCTACTAAACTTCTAGTGCCAATATTGACTAAATTTCCTTTTCTTTTTCTTCATCTTTTTTTCTCACAACTCAAGATTATGACATTCAATAATGGCAAGAAAAGGACTGATAAAGGAGAATTATGATGGGAAGAAATGGTGCTTGTAGTTAATGTCACTTCACACATGCAAGCCATCCTTTCACTCAAATTTCAAATTAGCTCATTTTAAATTTTCTGACATAGCCTAGCATAAATTGATACATGGGCAATATATTTACATATTTTTCTTTCCCCTACCCCAACCTAAATTTGGAAATTTTCCCACACATGCGAGGTGGGAGTGGTGATTTAATGGAGAATGATGGAATTTTATGTAAATGTCTATACTAACATAAAGTAATTAAATGAACACACTTAAAATATGATTAAAGATAGAAATTAATGTGCACATACTTGAATGTGTGGAGGATTTGTTGCAAAGATTGTGGAGAAAGTACCACTCACCTTGTAGAGAAATAAATTTAACAATTAAAGGAAATGAAGTGGAATGAGGTGAGGTGGAATGAAGTGATGGAAGAGAGGGAAAGGTGGTGATGGATGGGTGGATGGGTGAAGAAATGGACTTCTACGTAAGTGAAAGTCTTTATTATGAGAAGTACATACCTTAATTAGCCAGAAGGAGGGACACTAGGTCCATTTCCTTTGGCTGCAAGAAGCTCAGGTGATGAATGTTGGGTTAATTGTTGTAGGAAATCTTCTTTGGAAGTTGGCTTGTGATATAATCTGAGGCGATGACCATTGACAAGTAATTTGAACCTAACAAGGTCAATGGTAGTAAGTTGAATAACTCCATTAGGAAAGACCTCACCAACTTCATATGGTCCTAGCCACCTTGTCTACAATTTTCCTGCATTGTCTTGGTATCTTGAGTCATAGAGCAGGGCCCAATCTCCTAGTTGAAATTTATTGTCCTTGTTAAATTTGTCATGCCATTTGATTATCTAATTTTGCACTACTTCTATATGTTGCAGGGCTTCTCTTCTTATCTCATCCAAAGCATTTAGATGCATGATTATTTATCTCTATGCCTCAGAAATATCATTCCCTAGATCTACTACAGTCTATAGAGTCTTATATTGAAATTCAACTAGCACCATAGTTGTCTTTTCATACAACAACTCAAATGGGGTGAAGCCTGTCATTGTTTTTTGGGTTGTCCTATAGGGCCAAATAGCTTTCGATAATCTATTTTCCCAATCCTTGCTATGAATAGCTACCATTTTGGTTAGAATGGCTTCATTTTCTCTATTGGTCACCTCAACTTGGCCATTAGCTTGGGGGTGATAAGGAGTAGACTTCTTGTGCCTTATGTTGTACTCATTAACTAGTGTTACAATAAGGGTTGATGTGAATTGTACCCCATGATTAGTCACTATTTTTCTTGGGACTCCATATCTTGTGAAAATCTCCTCATAATTTTTTTTTGCAACCTTTTTATCTCTTGCATGCTTCATGGCATTAACTTCTACCCACTTTGTCACATAATCAGTGCATACCAATATATAATACTTACCATTTGATGGAGGGTCAATGGCTCCCACAAAATCCAATCCCCACTTGTCAAAGGGAGTGATTACTAACTAAGGGAAAATTGGCATCTCATTAAATCTGGTTGGTCTACCCATTCTTTAACATCTATCACATCTTCTAGTATACCTTCCTACATCCTTGTGGAGTGTTGGCTAGTAATATCATGTGTTCAAAATCTTTATTGTTGTCATCTTGGCTGCAAAGTGTCCTCCACATGGTTCATTGTGACATGCATGAAAAATTTCATATGTCTCATCTTCTCTCACGCATCTCCTCATGACATGGTCTGGTCTAGTATAAAACAAACATTCAATAATCCAAGAGAAAGGAAAAGATTTTTCAATGAGTGCCCTTTTTCTCTTTTGGAGAGAAGTGAGAAGGAACTCTACCCTATGACCAAATAATTGGCTATGTAAGCATACCAGGGTGTTTGTATATTGAGGGAGAATAGATTCTCATCTAGAAAAGAGTCATCTATGGGCTGATTATCTTCTGATGTAGTTATCCTTGAAAGAAAATCTACAACAAAATTGGCTTTCCCTAGTTTATCCACAATGGTTATATCAAACTCTTCCATCAACAATAACCATCTTGCTAGTCTACCTATGATCAAAGGTTATTTCATGAGATATCTAATGGTTGCATGATCAGTGTGCACAAAGATTTGGTAGCCTATTAGGTAATGTCTAAATTTTTTCAGTGCATAGATTACTGCCAACATTTCTTTCTCTATCATTGTATAATTGAATTCAGCTCCTTGTAATTTTTTGCTAACAAGGTAAATGCCATTTTCAATAGCTCCTTCTTTTTTTCCTAAGACTAATCTTGTGGCATAATTTGATGCATCAATATGGATGTGGAAAGGAAGTTACCAATTAGGTCCTTTGAGTACATGAGCATGAGTCAAAGTTGCCTTCAAGTCAGAAAATGCCTTGTCACAAGCTTCAGTCCACTAATATTCAACATCTTTAGTGAGAAGCGTGTACAATGGTGTTGCTACCTTGCTAAAATCCTTGATGAAATTCCTATAATGTCCTGCATGACCCAAGAAACTCCTAACATCCTTTAGTTTTCTAGGTGTGGGAAGATTTTTTAATTACCTCAATCTTTGCAGGATCTACTTGAATTCCCTTGTGGGAGATGTAGTGGCCAAAAGCTACACCTCCCTGCATCATCATGAAGCACTTTTCACTATTTTAGGACAAGTTTTGATCTTCACATATCTGTAGGAATCTCCTAATATTTTCCAACGCTTGATTAAAATCAACTCCATAAGTGGTAAAGTCATGCATATAATTTTCCATGCAATCATCTAAAATGTCTAAGAATATGCTAATGGCTGCCCTATGAAAATTTGTAGGTGCATTGCATAAGCCAAATGGGTGCACCGAATAGGCATAGATTCCCCATGGATAGGTAAATGTAGTCTTCTCTTGGTCCTCAGCTGCAATTTGGATCTGGTTGTAGCTGTTGAGTCCATCTAGAAAAGAGAAGTATTACTTTCCTGCAAGTGCATCTAAAACCTGATCAATGAAGGGTAAGGTAAAGTGGTCCTTCTTGGTGGTAGAATTAAGTTCCCTATATTAAACATAAACTCAACATTTCCCTCATTTCTTAGGCACAATCACTAATGGATACACCCACTGACTATCTTAAATGGGGTAGGTAAATCCTACATCTATTAATTCTTGTAGTTCTCCTTTCACAATTTCTCTTAGTGCATGGTTAATTCTTCTTTGTGGCTATCTTACTGGGGTACAATCATCTTTGATGTAAATTCTATGTACAAAGTTTAGAATCCAGTCCCTTCATATCATGATAATCCCACACAAATGCAAGTTGATGGGTTCTTCATAAGTTTTCCAATAACAATTTTTGTTCCCCACTTAATTTACTATTAACATTCAGATATTTTCCCTCTAACACATTTACTTGTGTACTTAACTCTATCATGGATACTTCATTAACACATGATACCTTTAGTTCATATGGAAATAATTTTTGGGGCATACCTGTTGCTGTACGAAGTCTATCTATAGGAACAATGGTTGTAGGAAGAGTGGTCGCAGGAAGAACCTTTGCAGGAAGAACATCTATAGGAATAGTGGTTGAGGAAGAGTAGGTAGAAGTGTCATGACTAGAGTAGCAGAATGAGAAGATGATGCTAGTCAATACTTCATCCTCATCTTGGAGCTGCATAAAAGAGCTTCTACCTAGCATCATAAGTTGTGCCACAAAATTAACTTCCTCAGCCTCTTCACCAACATCTGGCTAGAAGAGATTATCTTCATCATGAGATGGTTGAGCAGGTGGATAGAGAATAAATTTTTAGTGCTCCTACAGTTTGAGATGGCCATGTCACCTGACCAACATCTAATGTATGCATCTATAGTTTCCAACCAAGGTTTTCCAAGAATGATGGGATACCCACCTAGTGTAGCTTTAGGAGAAAGAATCATTCAGTCTATTGGGTACTCCCAAGAGTCTAAAACTACCACAAGATCCTCCACTACACCATCAAACTTAACAGTAGAGCTATCAACAAGCTACAGGACAATAGGAGTAGATCTCATGCTTGCAATGTTTAGTTGTTGCAAGATTTCTTTGGTCATTACATTTATTGCTGCCCCTAAATCAATCAGAGCATTCTTTACTTGGACCCCGTTGATAACAACTACTACCACAAAACTACCTGGGTCATTATACTTGGGAATAGTTACTTTTCCTAGCATGATGTCAGCTAGTTGTCCCACAACATGAACTATAGTTGGTTCCTTCTTTTTCCTACCTAGCTTCTTGAGGCATGCTTCTTTGATCGCTTTGTTGTAGATTGGAACATCCTTTATGGCTTGAAGTAGAGGTATCTAGATACATATATGCTTCAACTTATCCAGGATATCAAAATTTGTATCCTCCTTTTCTTCCTCCTTCTTGGGAACTTCCAATCTCTAAGGAAATTGTGGTTCTTGTTCAGTCTGTTTGACTTGGACTGGTCCAGGATTTTTATGTATAATTGGCTGAATGGGATCATTCAGGGGTTCCTCTTCCCTTTCCATAGGAATCTCAATAATAATGGGCTTGGAAGGGACTGGTAGAGTAGTTTGTGAATGCAAGTGGATATCACTTACACTCACAAAATATGCAAGGAATTTATTTAAATTAGTAGAGTATGTAGGTTGCTGCTATGGTTTGTTATTTGGATTGGGTGTGGGCTGAGATAGTAGTTGAGTAGGTTTAGGTGCAATTGAGCTTGGATTAGTAGGTGGAGGCATTATAGCAGGTTGTTGGGGCTGAGAAGTTTGTTGCATGTAACTTGCTGTCTGGGTAGGCCATTATTGTCCTCCTCTCCATTGATTTATTTGCTACCAATTTTCTAGAGGTGGCTACCAATTCCCTTGAAATTGCTACCAGTTCCCCTAAGGTTGCTGCCACTAGGGTGGAGAACTCTGATGACTAGGCCAAGCATTTGGAGTGTTACTCCAAGGCTATGGTGGATATTCTTCATAACTGGATGGATATGAGGGTTGCCATTTGTTACAACATGAATAGGAATTAAAATATGGCCCAACATAGGATAGTGGATTTGGTGGCATACCTTGTCTTGGAGCCCAAGGCTTCCTTTGTGTAACATAGTAGACTTGGTCTTCTTCAATTTGGATTGGCTTGAACTCAGGTGGAACCTGCTTGCTTTCAAGATTAGTTACCATCTTACATTTGCAGTCCTTCTTCTTTTTTCTATAGTGGGGGAAATACTCTGTCAACATTGCCTCTACCTCCTCTTGCTTCTTCTTGGCCTAAAGTGTATCTAGCTGAGTAGCTAGATTATTTATAATATCTTGCTTGAAGTCTGCCAGCAAATGAGTAATCTAAATTCTTGAAACTCCACTAGTAGTTGATTTACCCATGGAATATTGGTAAGCTCTCCTTTTCTTTGAAGTTTACCTAGAGTAGTCCTGGCATATTTTCTTGATATCCTCCCAAGGAACTTGAGAGATATCTCCTCCTCCCATGAGGTCCAAGGAATTAGTGCAACTACAATTGATTCCTCTTAGGAAAAGCAACTTTTTTGAGTTTTAATTAAGTGTACGGTGTGGAGATTTTTGCAAGAAAAACATAAACCTTGCAATGTAATCTTTCAGTCTCTCATCTTCCTTTTGTTGCATCCTAAAAATGTTACCTCCTCTCATGTCACTGCCCCTATAATATTCCTTGTATTTCTTAAGGAATTTTTCCTTCATGTCTTCACAAGTTTCCATAGTATCTCTGCCTAGGCTCATGAACCATCTTAATGCAACCTCTTTCACAATGGTAGGAAATAGCTTAAGCCTATGGGCATCAGTAGTATAATCATAACTCCTACAGAGTATGTCAAACTCAAATAAAAAGGTATCAGGATCTTCTATGATAAGTCCATAAAACTTTGGGGGTGTTGAGATAGGAATGTTCTTGATGTTGTCAACTTCATTCTAATGGGAAATGGGGAAAGGAGAATCTAGTTGGTTAGGTTTGTTCCCATTTGCATCACCCTTGCCTACTTGATGTGGTTCCAAAGCAAACGGGTTCTCAAGCTGATTTTTCTCTTCAGAGGAGACTTCAGAACTAGTCATATCAGGATATGCATCAGTAAAGGGTGTGGATCTTCTTCTTCTTCTAGTAGATTGTAATATTCAACTAGCTAGAATGGATTAGGATTGTTAGGAAGGAATCTTTCATAAGCATCCCTTTGCCTTCCTCTATGCATGTAGTATCACTCAGTATCAATCAACTCACACAAAGAATTTTTAAAGAATATGGGGGTCATTACTTCTTAAATAAGGATATACTAAGAACAACTTCCATAAACATTACAACAAGAAAAACTACGAATGACTCCAAAAGACTCCCTAGTTTGACACCATCCCCGACAATGGTGCCAAAAATCTTGGCCTCCTACAATAATTTTAATAACTAAGCCTTTACAACCATGATTTAGAGATCGGAAATCTAACCTGAATAGCTACTTCAATCATCATGAAGGTGCATTTAACTTTTCAACCCAAGGACATGAACTTGAAATGGTTCAACATAGTATGTGCACTAGGAACTCTAAGTAGCCGTTTCTATTCTATAGCTAAGGAACACACAATACTAAAAGTAAATTGCTTGAAAAGGAATGAGAAAAATGTTGAACATAAATCAACAACTATGCTAAGTTGAAATGCATAACAAGAATAAAATATGAGCAACAAACAGGAAACTACTCTATCCGCTTTAGCTACAGGAACAGTCACAAAATGGAATTCTAGTGGCTGTAGGAACAGTTGGTGCCAGACTTCTAACTAATTTACTAATTAGCAAGTAATACTAAACTAATGCTAAACTAAATAATGGATTACTCACCAAGTGGACCCTTGGATAAGTATCCCCTTAAACTAAAGAGAAATCAGATGCTCAAACTGAGAACTTTATGTTATTTAGTGTAAATCATGAGTACAAAAGATTAATGTATCTGTATTACTGAAAACTAAAGAGTGCAAGTACAATATCAAATTGTGCAACCTCTTAAAGAAGGAGCATTAGATTATTATTTATACTAATAGATAAAAAAGGAATTCAACTCCACGACTAGGAGGATACCATTTAGGGAAAATAGGGAAAGTGGAGTAGGGACACTTACACATGCATGGAATTTGGTCAGATGTGCAGGTCCAAATGCAGATTCAGCACAATAGTAACGCATGTGCATGCTTGATCATTAAAGTCCACTACAAGGTGGTTACGTTTAGTTGCATGAAGAATCTTCTTTCGTTGGCCTTCTTCGACTTGGAGCGATTCCTTTGTTGGATGTTATGGTGCATGCCAAGATAGCAGTGTCTTCGTGAACTTAGCATATTAAATCTACATGGCAATGTTAGTATGAATAATAACTGCACATCTATAACCACCTTAAGGAACATTGATTAACCACATGAAAAATCAATATAGATAATTCACATAATATGCCAAATGTCATTAAATCTTGCAAAGATTGGATTAAGTCCAATGTCAATGGTTTCAAGGAAACATTATGAAAATACCAACATTTAACATTAAATTCCATGACATCTACTAGCAAATAAGATATAGATACTACCCAAAATTGGAACAAAAACTAGGCTCATCAGCGCCATCAAATTTGACCAATGTGCTAAACCCCTCTATCGATGTGCTAAATTATTCTATGTGCCATATGAAAGTGTAAAGATGAGGAAAACAAATTAAGTATGCATCTACACTTCTAAATAAGACATAATAGCAAAGATTCAAGAGAATTTAAACTAATTTAAATGCAGGAACCTCTGAAGCTGTCCTATTGCTCTCTAACTCTAAAGATTTCTTTAATCAACTTGCTCTCAGATTTTAGAAACTAATTGATTGCTAAAATGACACTTAGAGAATGAGAATTGAGCTAATTCTATTTCTATATGATTAATAATGCAAATCTACTGTAATGGCAGCCATGACTGTAAACTATGAAATACTGAAGAAAGCTTGATGGATGCTTGATGGATTGATCCTAAAACTAGATTGCCTGAATGCTTGAATGCCTGGAAAACCTGCAGAGTAAGATTGCACAAAATAGGATCCTTTTCCTGTAGCCAGAAACCTATATTTATAGATTTCACGGCACACATTTGTGAAGGGGCACAGGATAAAAGGCTGGATTTTCTCTGAGGAAATGTGTGGTGAGAGATGGAGACTCTTGAGATTTCCATGGAGATTGTTCCTCCCCACAAAAACATCAAGCCAGAGGATAGGAGAAGATTTTCCTGTGACAGCCTTTCACGGCCATTCCCGTAAATGCACAGGAGTTGGTTGTTGAAATATTTAATAAAACTGAATAGTTTTATTTTATTGTTGAGATTTGATGAGGTGGAGGTTTTTAGAAGATTTTAGGAATATTTTATTTGATTTATTCCCAAAATTAGAAGAAAATAGAATATTAATTTAAATAAACAAACTATAGGAGTTTTATTTATTAAATTAAATGTGAAAGAAGAGTGATTAATTAATTTAAACAAAGTATGTGAACTTTATTTAATTAATTAAAGTAGATTAATATGATCTTTATAAATAGGAGAATTTGATTATAATAATAATTAAATAAAACAAAGGTATTAATTTTGCTTATTTAATTAAAATTAGAATAAAAGAAGAATTTAGAAGAAATAAATATGAACTATATAAATAAATAATTTTTATTTATTTAATAGTAGAGGAATAACAAATTAATTAATCAAATAAATGTATTTAATTAATTAGACCATTTTTAGGTGTATACATTTTGCCCCTTTGAAGTGATGTGTTTACGATTGCTTCAAAGAATGATTTTGCCTTAGCTGCTAGTATTGACAAAAAGTTAAAAATATGCCCTTGATTTGCCCCAGATGCAATTTTGAAATGATAGTCCCTATCCTAAAATGAGTCCCTTTAGTGAAACCTCAAGGATGGAATTTCTACTTCGATAGGTAATATTGCCTTCCTCGATCCATAGAGAAGAGCATATGGTGTAGCTCCTGTAGGTGTTCTGATGCAAGTCCTGTAAGCCCAAAGAGCAGGGTTAAGCTAAACGTGCCAATCACACCCTACCTCATTTACAGTCTTCTTGAGAATCTTTAGGATTGTTTTGTTTGAAGCTTCTACCTGTCCATTACCTTGAGGGTAATAAGGGGTTGAAAAGAGATGTTGGATGTGGAACTTTTCACACAACTCTTGGACATCTTGGTTCTTGAAAGGCCTGCCATTATCCGTGATGATCGACTGGGGTATCCCATATCTAAAAATGAGATAATTAAGTATGAAGGATGATATCTGCTTCCCAGTGATTGTGGTTAAAGGAACAACCTCCTCCCATTTTGTAAAATATTTTTTTGTTGTGATAATGAACTTATGTCCATTAGATGAAGATGGGTTAATTTTCCCTACCAAGTCCAATCCCCACTGACAAAACGGCCATGTAGATGCAAATGGATGGAGCTCCTATGCTGGTGCATGTATAAGATTTCCATGAATCTGACATTTTTGACATCTCTTAACAAACTGGTAAGATTCTTGCTCCATGTATGGCTAGTAATATCCCAAACAAAGGAGTTTCTTAGCTAAAGATAATCCGCTTGAATGTGTGCCACAAATTCCTTCATGGACCTCATGTAAAGCAGAAGCAGATTCGTTATGTTCTAAACAATGCAAAAGAGTACCATCTAGGCCTTGATGGTAAAGGGTGTTAGCTATAATGGTATGTTTGGCAGATTGGCATATGAAGTTGTGCTTTTGGTTGTGAGAAAGATCTGGCTATAAGATATTATCTATTAGGTAAGTATAAATGTCTCTGTAAATGGAAGATTGGGCGCTATCCAAAAGGCTTACGGTTTGGGATTTGGGGTTTGCGTATGCAGGATTTGATACTTGTTCCACAATAAATTGATAACGATCTTGCGTTTCAGGCATTTGTAAAAGAGATGCTATTGTGGCCATGGCATCTACTGCTTTATTCTCTGATCTTGGTATCTGCTCAAATTTGATATCTATGAAGTATTTCCTTAGATCATCTACCAGTCTCTTGTATAAAATCAGTGTGTTATCCTTAGTTTGGTAATCATTGTTGACTTGATAGATGATTAACTGAGAGTCTCCATACACCTGTAGCTCTGTGATTCTCCAGTCAATAGCTACTTTAATTCCAATGAGTAAAGCTTCATATTCTGCCACATTGTTAGTGCAAGGGAAGGTAAGCCTGTAAGATCGTGGAATTGTGTGCCCAAGAGGTGTGACAAATAAAATTCCTGCCCCTGATCCATGTTGTATGTAGGATCCATCAAAGTAGAGTTTCCATGGTTGTGTTGTAACATTGAGGATATCTGCATCAGGAAATTCCATGGTCATAGGATGGCTGTTTGACAATGGAGCTTCTGCTAATTGGTCGGAAATGACTTGTCCTTTGATAGCTCGCCTTTCAACATATTGAATGTCAAACTCACTGAGGAGCATGACCCCCTTTTCCAACCTTCCTATTAAAGCTACTTTGCTGAGTAAATACTTGAGGGGATTGATTTTTGCAACGAGCTTGATAGTGTGAGTGAGCATATAGTGTCACAATTGTTGTGTTGTAAATACTACTGCTAAGCATGATTTTTCAATGAATGTGTAGTTTACTTCATGTCCATTGAGTGTCCTGGTGATATAGTATATTGCCTGTTCCTTTCCTTCTCTATCCTCTTGTGCCAGTAAGGCTCCTAAAGAGATATTTGTTGTTGCGATATATAGAAACAATGGTTTGTCTTCAATGGGTGGCACCAAGATTGGTGGTGTCATTAAATAATGCTTGATTTGATTGAAATTATTCTCACACTGTTCATCCCATTTAAAAGATACATTTTTATGCAAAAGATGGTTGAATGGATGACACCGATCTGCTAGTTGAGAGATGAATCTTTTGATAGACTGTAGTCGGCCTTGTAGAGATCTCAATGTGCTGATATTCTTAGGAGGTGGCATTTCCATAATGGCTTTAACTTTTGTTGGATCTACTTCAATTCCTTTTGTAGAAACTATGTATCCAAGGAGTTTTGTTGATGTTACTCCAAAGGCACATTTCTTGGGATTTAATCTGACTTTAAATTTCTCCAACCTGTCAAATATTTTGCCCAGTATCTCAAGATGTCCTTCTCTAGTGTAAGATTTGGCTAAGATGTCATCCACATAGTCCTCCATGAAGGTGTGCATCATGTCATGGAAGATTGTTGTCATAGCTCGCTGGTATGTAGCTCCTGCATTCTTTAACCCAAAAGGCATGACGTTCCAGCAAAAGGTGCCCATGGACATGTAAATGCTATCTTTTCTTGGTCTTCAGGAGCTATTTTGATTTGATTGTATCCTGAAAATCCATCCATGAGTGATAGCATTTGATGGCCAGCTGTTAAATCTACAATCATGTCTATGTTTGGCAAAGGAAAATCATCCTTTGGACATGCTCTATTTAAATCCTCAGAAATCAGTACATATTCTGATGGTGTGATCTAGTTTTGAAATAGGTACAATGTTGGATATCCATTCAGCATAATCAATAGATCTGATAAATCCAGCATCTAGTAGTTTCTTCAAATCATTTTTGACCAATAATGCAACATGTGGATGCATCTTTCTTAGTTTCTGTTTTACTGGTTTAGTGCCAGCTGGTAAAGATAAGTGATGCATAATAAGATTTGTGTCTAAGCCTGGCATGTCAGAGTATGACCAAGCAAAATTGATGCATCATTCTTCAAAGAATTTGATAAAATCTGGCTTTTCTGTATCTGTCATGGATGCTGCCAAGTGTAGTATTCTTACTTTCTCTGTTGTGCCAATATCAATAGACTATGTGGGTTCTACCAACACTGATGATCTTTCATGGTAATGTTGTGGGAGGATGTCAAACCTTCCATCCTTTGGCGCCTCAATGAGGTTTTCACCATTGGATGCATTCTTTGTTTTTACTATTTTAGGATCTAATACTACCATAGAATGGTTTTCACCATTAGATCCATTATTTATCTCCATACTTTTGCAACTAGAAGGCTTGGCACCCTCCTACCTAAAAGCATCATTAAAAGAAGCATTGGTAGAACAAGTATCAGATTCTGCACAACAAAGGTAGTTAATAATAGTGGAGTCATTGTCAAAAATAGGGAGATTGAGGGGGTGTTGGGGTTCCCACTCGATAAGCTCGGGATGCAGTAAAGGCAATGAATCATTAGATGGGTTGAGGTCAGCGATTGTGAAAGCTCGGACGGAAATGTCGTCAAAGTTGTTAGTGGTTATGTCGAGGCCTACGAAGGTATTTTCTTCTACATCATTTATCTCACTCGATGTCTGTTCATCTTCACTTGAGTCATCAAAATTTTGTGTTTCAAAGACAATAGGATTAAAACTCGAGCTTTGACCCTCCTCACGTTTGGGGGTATAATTTTTGATAACATCAATCTGAATATCTTCATAGGAGACATCTGATAAGTTGTCCCACTCATATTCATTTGAATCTGTTTCAGAGTTATCTCTCATTTGAAGAATACACTCCATAGTTCTATTGGTGAGTTTTGCTCGTGCTTCTTCTGTGTATCCTAGTCCAGTTCTGCCATTTTGTTGAAGTGTTAAAGGTTGGGTTGGTGTTGTTGTGCCTTGTTCCCTTGATTCAAGAGAGTCGTGTCCTTCTGTATATCCTAGCCCATTTGTGTTATTATGCTAAACTGTGAGAACTTGGATTGGTTATGTTACACTTTGTCCCCCTCGTTCAAGAGGTCCTTGTCCTGTTGTATATCCTAGTCCAGTTTTATCCTTATGTTGGAGCATGAGTGGTTGGATTGGTTCTGTTATGCCTTGTTTCTTTAACCCAAGAGGTCCATGTCCTGAATACCCCATCTTCTCTAGAATATTTTTTCCCTTTCCATATTGATTTGTCTCTATGATATCACTCATGGAAGTGGAAGCTTCCTCATCTTTATAAAGCCAATTGAGTATAGCCTTATCTTCTGATTCTTCATCTAAGTTTCCAGCCTTCGCAAATCTGCCATCTAATGTCATTGTAGATTGTGCTGATTCTTGTGTGGTTATAGATGGCTGTCCATATGTTTTTAAGGAGGGTAACATCTGTGATAGATGGAAAGAGTGTCCAACACCATATTCACCCACTCCTTTGTCACTTAACTATACTTTGTTGGTGAATTGGTGAGAGTGAAGCCAATTTTTCTTCAACATTTGAAGAATTAGATTGTGCCACCTTGATCTCTTGTGATTTTTGTTGTTTTGGAAGCCACTTTGATATGAAGCTTTGTTGTTTCTCACCATTAGATGAATCTGATGTGCTAACTTCTCTGTTGTGAGGTATTAATGTATCTTGAGATGTTTTCAATGTATGGCAAGCTTGGGTGACATTATAGTCTGCTGTGATTGTTACCTCCTGTCCATTGACGGGAAATTTCAGACATTGATGATAGGTGGAAGGTACTGCTTGCATATCATGAATCCAAGGATGTCCCAACAATATGTTGTATGTCAGTTCCTATCTAAGACTTGACAAACCACATTTTGGACAATAGGTCCCACTTGAATGGGTAATATGATCAATCCTTTAGAGGATCTTTCTTCCTCATCATATGCTTTGATTGTGATTTTTCTTCTTGTATCAATGGCTTCATCTGAGTATCCTAGTGCACGAATCAGCTTTAAGGTACAAATATTTAAACCAGCCCCTCCATCTATCAGGACACGCTTTACACGGTGTTTATGGATGAGGACTTCAATGTGAAGGGCAGAATTATGTGGATGGGTGAGTGATACATCATCATGTTCAGAAAATGAAAGGCAATGAGGTGTAGATAGATGTCCCACCATAGCTTGAAATTGACATACATCCAAATTGTTAGGTACCGTGGTTGATACAAGAGCTTGCTCAAGAACCTCTTTGTGTGATGGGGAGATCTTTAGAAGTTCTAAGATAGATATTTGTGCCGGTATTTTCTGTAATTGATCGATGAGATTATATTGATTGGAGGGAGGATCCACAGATTGGGATGATGATGATGCTCCTTTCAATATAACTTTGGATTGTGCCCTTGTTGTGGCATTAACCGGTTGGTACTCTTGTTTCCCTTTGAGTGTGATTACATTAATTTGGTTTTCAGATTTGTCCATATGTTGTACCAAATTAGTAGGTGTAATGTCATTGTTTCGATTGATTTGATTGCATAACTCCTCATCCTCCTTGACAACAGAAAGACAAAGGATCGTTGTGTCATAAACATAACCGACATTCTTACCTTTGCTGTTTGCGGAAGAGGATTCTCCCTTCTAATAATTGGGTAGAGGATTTTTGAATGTTGTATGATCTTTGTTTGTTTGGTGCCCCTCTACAAATACTTTCTTTTGTTCTATAAGGTCTTGCACCGCATGTTTTAACTGCCAACAATTTTCAGTCATGTGGCCTTTATTTTGATGGTAGTTACAGTAATGTGAGTCATTCCACCATGATGGTTTGACTTGAGGGTCCCAATTCCTAGCCTCTTGTACTTGAATAAGTTTTTCATCTAAAAGTTCTTTGAGGACTGATTCCAATGATTTCCCTAATGGCATGAATTTTCATTTATTGGATGGTCGTTGGAATGATTGGGTTTTTGTTTCTCCATTGTTTTGATTATTTCCTTGATCACTACTTTGTTTGACATTAGAATCATTGTTTTGTTTGTTTGTAGTGGTTGGCGTCAAGGTGAATACTGGTTTGGATGTGTGTGTATCGATTATGGTATCAGTATTCTTATTCTTTTGCCAAAATCTTGGCTTTTCATTGTTGTTGTTAGAGGAATTGCTATTGTTTGAACCTTCAATGAAGTGTTTGATTGTTCCTCTTTTGATTAGAGCCTCTTCGATTTTGAGCCCCTTTTCGATAACTTGTTCAAATGTAGATGGACATTGCAAGTCCAATCTATAATTCATTTCATCCACTAGGTTATCAATGAACATCTCTATCTTCTCCTCTTCAGGAATAGATCTAGGGTATTTAGCAAATAGCCTTCTCCATCGTTGGAGAAAGGAAAGAAAATTTTCACCCTTTGCTTGTTTGGTGTTGTAGAGTTCTTTTAGGGTCACCCCGTGTTGGATGTTGAATGAGAAGTGCGTTATGAACCTATTGATCAGTTCTTCAAAAGATTGGATCCTGGGTTCCATTTTAGAGAACCACTCCATGCAAGTGTTTCCTAAGCTTCTTGGAAACAATCGTAGTAAGTAAGAGTCCTCATGTGCAAACTCTATGCTCATGGTTCTAAATTCTTGTACGTGATCAATTGGATCAGTTCTTCCATTGTATTTGTTGTACATTAGGTATTCACAATACCATGGAAATGGTATCATGTTAATGCTTTGGTCAAATGGATAAGGGAAAATATCCTGTAAGGAATATCTTTTTGTTGGCCCTTGTTGGATGTTTTGGAACTGCAGTTGTAATTGTTGGATTTGTCTTGTCAAAGCATCTACTTGATTTGGATTTTCTATACTAGTTGCTTTAAGTGTGGTCACTTCCTTGAGTTGGTTGACGTCAAAGTCTTTAGGAAGCTTAGCACCTTTGTTAGCTAATAACAAAAGATACTTTTCCATATCTTGCTCTAACATTTTTTCCATAAACTTATGGAAATGAGGGTTTTGTTGAACTTTCTTGATCTCTTCTGCAGTTATTTCTTTCTCTTGTGAATTAGTGAGAGGATCAGTGTTGCTGTATTGTCCCCAAGGGTTTTCTTTAGCCATGGCTGCTATTCTTTCATTTTCTTCTTATTGTTGTCTTTGATATGCTGATCGTGTGAAAATAGGCATACAAACTTTTTACTCTAGACTTTGATCTTGGATTTTTGATTTGATAAGTGTCATTTTTAACGAAGTTTTTGATAGAACTATGTTAAAAATATGATTTAGTTGTGTCTAGTTTCGTGATGAAAGGATGATAAAAATCCTTGATAGGGAAATTTTGACACAAAAAATCTCAGATTAGTGATGATTGATAAGGACACTTTGCAAGATGTTTCAAGACCTAGGCGTAATAGTAAAGTTTTTCTTTTTGTATGATTCAAGTGTTTCAGACAATGGAAAAATGTTTTGGACTGATAAAAACCTTGTTTTTGATGTTGGCAATATGACAGACTATCTTACTAACTCTTTGTTTTCTTTTATGACTTTCTGGAGCACTAAAACAGAGGACTGAAGCGCTAAAGCAGAGCTACGACGTGCTAAAACAGAGCTACGACGTGCTAAAACAGAGCTACGACGCGCTAAAATAGAGATACAACACTCTAAGACAGAGATACAACGTGCTAAGATAGAAATACAACGCGCTAAGATAGAGTTCTGACGCGCTACAAAATGTTTTTGGGGTGCTACAGAAAACTATCTTACTCTATGAAATTCACTTGGTCTTGTATCATATTGTATGGCCAGTTGTGGGATGTATTCTGGATGAATTCATTGACTGTGATTGTGGTGTTGTCTAAGGGCCCTTCTTTGATAAAATGCTTGTGAATCTAAGGGAGCTACAACATAGTTGTCCGTATAACCTCTAGAGAAATTGTGATATCTATGAATAAAGGTCCTATGTTGGAGTAGAACTTTTCTGCTTTGATATAAAAATCATTGCTTTCTCAAGAGTTGTTTGTATGTAAGTGTTTTCCTTGGCTTTTTGATTCATTTGACAAGAGACTTCTTGACAAATTGGTGGATACCCAATCTCGAATCATGAGAATTTCACAAGTGTTTGATTTCAAGATTTTTGTGATGATCTTATCTGAATTTAATGAAGGAAAACACAACAAGCAAGAATATAATAGTTGATTTAAAATCCTAGAATCTAAATAGATAGTGTATGTTTTTAAGAACCAAACATGATCCTTCTTGATTTTCATTGGTTTGATAACAAGATAAGACAATTCAAACAAACTCACTCCTAGAGACAAAAGGTCATCGTTATATACTTGAACGGCCCACAACTTGGAATTGTGTCGACTCACACAGCCATGTCACCCCCTAGAGGGCGCTCTTGTTTTTGTCTTTTCCAGGTGCGTACTCAGAGTGACAGAAGTGGATACTGGATCCCCTGAGTAAACAGTCCTTGGCAATTATATGGTGAGTGCTTGAGGGTAGATTCTTCCCCTCCCCTGCACCGCCGAGTATTACAATGTTCGGGAACTAACAAGCATGCTTCTATTTCTAGGTTCTTAGATAGGGTTTTCGTTCAAAGCGGCAAATGGATAAAATCCCTCGAGAGACCTCCCAATCTTTAGAACAAAGATTTTGTGGATGGTTATCTTGCACACTTCCATTGAAAAAGGGTTTCCCTAGATTCACATAAATTTTAAAGTGGGTTGGAATGCCATGGATTTTGGCTATCCCCACTCAGGTCGTTCCCGTAGGGTGAGTTCTTTTTCCCACTACGGCAGGCTTGTCTAAAGGTTTTAATGAAAGCTTGAAAATGCACAAAGTAAAAGTGAGTTTGGTATTTTGATGCACCCAGTCAAGGGGAGAGCATAAACCTATCACCCAATCACAGCAAAGAAGTTGTTCACTTTTTAAAACCCAAAAGACAAATTATCTAATCTATATGGAGATATTGCTCCATAAAAAGCATGATGTTCAATTTTAATCCCACAAGTAATAATGAAGTTTCTATCCTAGGATGGATCAATTTTTATCCGTTTGCTATCCTAGGATTGATAAATTTTAACCCGTTTTCTATCCTAGGATTGATAAGTTTTAACCAAAAAGAGATTAAAGAACAAAATCTGGCCGCGGATGCGTCAGATCCAGATAAAAGATATTAAAGAACAAAGGGTTGAGGTGCTAAAACAGTGGGTTGAGGCGCTAAAACAGTTGTGTGGCGCGCTAAAATAGTTTTGCAGCGCGCTAAAATAGTTGTACGGACCGCTATAGTTTTCCTCCGACGCGCTACAGAATCCAGCCGACGCACTATAAAAAACCGTGATTCCGCTAAAACAAACACGCCGATACCTGTAAGACATTTTTCATAAAAAAATTTGCAGAATATGGGGTTAGGCCCCACGGTGGGTGCCAAAATGAAAGTGTATGAATGAGGAAAATAAACAAATATACATGTACACTTCTAAATAAGACATAATAGCAAAGATTCAAGAGAATTTAAACTAATTTAAATGCAGGAACCTTTGAAGCTGTCCTATTGCTCTCTAACTCTAAAGATTTCTTTAATCAACTTGCCCTCAGATTTTAGAAACTAATTGATTGCTAAAATGACACTTAGAGAATGAGAATTGAGCTAATTCTATTTGTATATGATTAATAATGCAAATCTACTGTAATGGCAGCCATGACTGTAAACTATGAAATACTAAAGAAAGCTTGATGGATGCTTGATGGATTGATCCTAAAACTAGATTTCCTGAATGATTGAATGCCTGGAAAACCTACAGAGTAAGATTGCACAAAATAGGATCCTTTTCCTGTAGCCAGAAACCTATATTTATAGATTTCATGGCACACATTTGTGGAGGGGCACAGGATAAAGGGCTGGGATTTCCTCTGAGGAAATGTGTGGTGAGAGATGGAGACTCTTGAGATTTCCATGGAAACTGTTCCTCCCCACAAAAACATCAAGCCAAAGGATAGGAGAAGGTTTTCCTGTGACAGCCTTTCATGGCCATTCCCATAAATGCACAGGAGTTGGTTGTTGAAATATTTAATAAAATTGAATAGTTTTATTTATTGTTGAGATTTGATGAGGTGGAGGTTTTTAGAAGATTTTAGGAATATTTTATTTGATTTATTCCCAAAATTAGAAGAAAATAGAATATTAATTTAAATAAACAAACTATAGGAGTTTTATTTATTAAATTAAATGTGAAAGAAGAGTGATTAATTAATTTAAACAAAGTATGTGAACTTTATTTAATTAATTAAAGTAGATTAATATGATCTTTATAAATAGGAGAATTTGATATAATAATAATTAAATAAAACAAAGGTATTAATTTTGCTTATTTAATTAAAATTAGAATAAAAGAAGAATTTAGAAGAAATAAATATGAACTATATAAATAAATAATTTTTATTTATTTAATAGTAGAGGAATAATAGATTAATTAATAAAATATATGTATTTAATTAATTGCGAATCACTTTTAGGCGCATACTACGTACAAATGGCCTCCGCGAAGCGTGGCTGCAGACGGTCGTGGGCTTTAAAAACTTTTGCCAGAAACGGGCGACATTTCAGGCTGCTATGTGATGACATTCCCAATCACAGCTTCTGGAATTGCTCAAAGATCGGCGATCCGCGGGGACAAAGTGGGATGAGGCTAACACTTGCCTCAAGCGATCTTTATACCAAGATGATATTTTTAACAACTCCATGCTGGAGATGTGTGTTGGCATTCTTTTGAGTTGTTCTAAGACATTATAGCCATTAGGAATGGATTTGGATGCAGGGACTCTATTTGGTTGGGATGATCCTGTGATGGTGACTTTGCCACCTCTTGTGGTGACTCCACAATCTTCAGCATGGGCACCCTTGATGGTGATGACCATGTAGTCTTCATTTAGGGAGGAAATGACTATTTCATACACATGATTTGCATTACCCTTCCCTTTATCATTTTTATTCCCTTTGTTGCCATGATTCGACATCGGATTCATGTAGATTTTAAGATCCTGATTTCTCATAGGTTGTTCCACGTTTATGATTTTCTGATCGATGAGATCTTGGATGATGTTCTTGAGTCTCATGTAGCTGTTGGTGGTGTGACCTTTGATTTTATGAAATTTTCAAAGTTGATTATTGTTATACCAAGGAGGTTTGACATCGGGTTCTTGGTAGTTCTCGAATGTAGGAGGCTAGATGAGTTTTTCATCGATAAACTTTTTCATTATGTCCTCCAGTGGTTCCCCCAAAATAACCTATTTTCATTTGGGATAACTTTTGCATTGGGGTGGTCCTCTTTGATCATTGAGGTTATTGATGGTTGGATTGTTGTTGGGTTGGTATGTTGTGTGATGAGTGTTTTGGCATTGTGATTGGATTTGCTATGCGGGTGTGTTTTGGCGAGGACCACTAATGACCACCTCGACATCTACGACACCATCATTAGTAACATTTTTATTTATTTCCCATGTACGAGGTTTCTCATTGTAATTGGATGGTGGGCAGTTTTTTTGTTGTTTGTGGTATGATGTTGATTCCGCGGGTTGAGTCACAAGGGCTCTTTCGATGCTAAGCACCTTGGAGATCAATTGATCATATGTGGTGATGCCCTGAACCTTGAGATGAAATGCCAAGTGACCTTCAAGGTTGGCTATGATGGTGCAAACTTGTTGTTCTTCTGGCATGATCCACTTGCTCTGATTAGCCTTGGATCACCATCGTTAAAGGAATGAAGCGAAAGATTCATTCTTTCCTTGTTTTAGAGCCGAGAGTTCTTCGAGACTAATATCCATTGCAATGTTACATGCATAGTTATTAATGAATGCGTCCCTAATTTCTTGGAATTTTCTAATGCCTGAAGGTAAGCGAGAGAACCATTCTATAGCAAGGCCTGCCAAGCTTCTAGGAAATAGCCGCATCAGATAAGTATCGTCATATACGACTTCCATGCAATGAGCCTGGAATTCCTTGATGTGATCTTCAGGGTTTCCCATCCCTCGATATTTGTCAAATTTGGGGATTTCAAATCCCTTGGGGAATGGTTTCATCTCTAGGCTCCTATCAAATGGATAGGGACACAAGTTGCTTGGCATTTTGGTTGTTCTCCCTGATTGAAGGTCAAGCACTTGTTGCGTGAGCAACCTGAGTTGTGTCGTCACATCACTTTGGGGATCAGGGGGTGGGATAAAAGTGTTTTGGGGTGTTTCAATCATGGATTGGATGGGTGGGTTGGTTGGTGTGTTGTTCAATGGTATCTGTATGTTTTGGCGAGCGAGGTAAGCTTCCACCTACTTTTGTATGAAAAACTCTTGTTGTTGGTCTTGTTGTTGTTGCACTAAGATTTGTGCTTGTTGTTGCGCTTGTTGTTGTTCCAACAACGCTTGTTGTTGTGCTTGTTGTTGTTCCAATAACGCTTGTTGTTGGGCTGCCAATTCTGCTGCTTCTTGCTGCTCTTGGTATTGCTTTAGTGCTTGCTGATATGCTTGCAATTGCGCTACTTGTCTTTGTGCATTGAGTTGTGCTTGATATTGAGATTGTGCTTGAGCTTGCGCTTGTGTTGCTTGTGCTTGTGTGGCTTGTTTTTCTAATAAAAGTTGTGCTTGAGCGGCCCTTTGTGCTTGCAATGCTTGTGTGGCTTGGGCGGCTTGTTGTTGTTATTGTTGCAATAATGCTTGGGCTTGTTACATTTGTAATGCAACTTGTGTAGCTTGGGCAGACTGTGCAGCTTGGGCAGCCTATGCAGCTTGTTGTTTTTGCACTTGTTGATATCCCCTTTGAAAATTAGCCTACAATGTTGTGTTGTATTGACTTGATGTGGTGGATGTTGGTGGTGGAGGGGGTCGTGGTGGATTTGGAATGGCGTTTGTGGTGGGTGATGATGTTGTGTTGATGTTTTGGGTGTTGGATAATGGTATTGATGTGATGGTTGGTCCTTGAGAGACCATGCTTTGTGATGTTAGGGGTGTGTTTTATGATGTTGCCATTGCTTGTGCATTTATCATTTGTTGTTGCGATATCAACGATAAATTTTGAGTGTTTGGTACAATGCTTTGATTTATGGTTGGGATATAGGTTTGATTGATACTTGGTAGGGGAGGAAGCCCTAAACCAAGGAGTGGTGTGGATGATAATGGTAATGGTGGAAGAGGTGGAAATGTGAGGGGTGTGAGTTGTTGCAAGAATGTCATGGTGTTGAATATGCCCCTTGGTCCGAACATATCTCCCTCTTCTTGTGAATTTGTGAGAAGAGGCGTTTGTGGTGTTGTGTGAAAAAATGGTGATGATGGATCACATGTGATGGAATGTGAGAGGAATATTCTTGTGTAATGGGTTTTGGGGTATATTTTTTTCCAATGTGGTGTTTGCGTCCATGTTTTGATTATTAACAAGGGGATGTGCTTGAAGAGCATTGAGGAATGTGTTTCCCTTGTTGACATTGGGTTCAGTTGGAGCAAACAATGTTGTGATTTGCGGAATGTTTTGTGTGATGTTTTGAGATGGAGGTGTAGATGAGATGGGTATGGTTGATGAGATTGGCGGAAAATATGTCTCCACTATAGTACTTACATCAAAATCCGAAGGCAACTTGGCCCCTTGTTTTGCTAGTTCAAGTATGTATAACAAAGGGTTGAGTCTCATCATGATGTTGATGATTTTATGGTTCTCTGGATTTTGGAGCATTTTAGTTATTTCTTCGAGAGACATTCCAAAGGTAAGATCCTCTCCTTGGTATTCTTCTTGTGGATTTTACGATGATGAGAGGGTCAACGGATTACTTGATTCAGCGGGATTCATTTCTGTGTTTGTTTGACTAAGATCGCTTGAAGCGGGTGTTTCTTTGTTGGCTTCCATACTCTTCTTGTATTGAGATCTAGTTAGAACCATAAAACAAGGGTCAATTTTGAGAATATGGGAGATAAATCTCTTGATTCTTTGGTTCGATCATTATCTTATGCTCCAAAGTAGAAAGTTTTAGGATGCCTTGAGGATCAAAAGGTGATGATATGATGATGATGTTGGGGGTGGATGATACAGATGTTTTTGGCTTTTGATAAATCTTGAATGAGATATTAGGCTTTTAGGACTTTGCAGATTTTGATTTTGATTTTGTTTTTGGATTTGGGATTTTGTCCTTGATTTTGATTTTGATTTTGATTTGGATTTTTGAACAAAAAGACCCTAAGATGTTGGATGATGATCTAAGGGATGGCTTTGTTCAATGGATGATGATTTGAATATGTGTGGGAAGAAGGATGCATCTACCCACACCTATTCAAACAAGATGATGGCTTCGCTAAGCACATGAAGAAGAATTAATCTACATACACTAAGCTAGACAAGATGATTTTGATAACTTTGACTAAGCATATGCAAAAGGATGCATCTACACATACCTAGCCAAAGGTGTTTTTGATAATGTTTTCAAGGATTTAGTCTCAATGATATTGATGATTTTGATTTTTCCACAAATCCTAGTATCAAGGATGATTTCAAGATTTTCCAAAAGGTGATGGTGAGATGGAATTGTTTTGATGTTTTGGGAGGATGGATGAAAAAAATATTTTGATTTTTTTTTTATCTAAAGATTAACCTAAAAAAGACACTTTGTTTTCCTAGACCTAGGTATTGAAGAGCATGCAAATTCTTCCTAAAGACCTTTGTAACCAAGAAATGATTCCATTTGAACATTCATTTTCGGATTTCCAATCAATGATTTGTGCTTTGGGATTTGGAGTCTTCAACACATATGAAAATTCATTTTGCTTACCTTTGCTTAATGTCTTTATTTTACCAAAAACACTTTCTTTGATTAATTTTTTCAAACTAAGATGTCCAATGTCTTAATTTCTTCAAACCCCACAAGATATGTTTTGTGGAAATTCAATGAACCCTAAGGCAAGGTTTTCCTATTATTTCTACTTAAGGAGACAACCTAGATATAATACAAATGCTTAGAAACCCTAAGGATGTGAATCCCCCAAGGAAAGAAATAACATATGGATTGGAGTCACGGTATTTGTCTCCAAAAGGGTTTGAAATTTGGATGATGTTAAGTGTTTGTTTTGAGATGTTTTCATCAAGCAATGCATTTTGTAACCCAAGAATAAGTACAATCTTATGGATATTTAAGACAATATTTGTTGGATTCCCACTTGGACAAGTCCAGCTATGCTTATCTTTAGAGAATGGTTAGATGCTTGACCCCACTAGCTCCCCTCCACCACTCATTAACATCAATCGGGTGCCAAAGCATCAACACCCATGAAACTCCCATGGCATGTTTTCATTTCCACTAGAAGACCGTAGTGTGGTGGCTTCGCATCCACCGCTTCTGCACCAACAAATAGATTAAAGGGATTTTGAAAATTCTAGCACATGGCTTTAGTAAGTGACTTTCCGTCATGGAGATTGACCATATCCCCCATCCATCTCGTTGAATAACCGATACTGGCCCAATATCCACATTTGTTGAACCCTGCTAGAAATACTCTTGGCTTTAGAGTGTTACCTGCTGGAGTCGCCTCTTTGGGTGAGTACTCTTCCCAAGGCAGCCCCTAGGATAAACAAAAGCTAATGAAGAACAATATTCGTAACTCGGATCAACTTCAAGGGCAACAAGGAGAGAGAATATACACAACAAAAGCCCCACTCACACCGACAAGATGTTCAATTTAAACTCCAAATCAAAGTGTGGGAGGTGATTAGCTAGGTCATCCTAAAGTCATGAAAAAGGCCTTTGATTCTCAAGACGCTATAAAGCGCAGAGAAGTGCATACCGCCCAATCTTTAGTCCTGAATCCCTCACAAAAGCAAAGCTACACTTCTTTTTTCTTTTTAACTAATAAAGCAAAATGTGAGTTCATTTTAGAGCACCAAATCACAAGTGAAAGACATTTTGTTCAATTGTTAATCCAAGAAACAAAATCTAGTAAGTTGTGATCCTAAAGTTCGTTTTAGCCCTTTGCAAGAAATAAACAAGAAGATTCTTTTTAAACCCAAAGGAAGATTAGTGTCCTAAGAAAGAAGTGCTAATAATTCCTTAAAGAAGTGTTAAACAAACACTAAAGTGTTTAAAAACACTTTGATTGGACAAAATATTGTCATCATGCTCCTCCTTCCTTTGTTTTCAATTTCCAACCTACAAGTGAGAAAAACCAGTCAGATTCTGGAAAATACAGAAGTTAAAAACTAGAAAACAGAATATAAATTGATCATCAAACAAAAGACACGCCGGGCCAAAATACTTTTCCCCTTTTTACTATCTCCCAAATAATAACTGGATGGTGTAGTGTTTGTTCTCTCTTCCTAGCTGTGTTTCCGCCAGCAGCCGCTTACTGGCCACGCATATGAACGTCGACAGAGCTTCAACTATGTCACATTCTGGGCCACCGCAGCTTTGTGTCCAAATTGCCGAGCAATATTTTGAAAAATTTCACAGGCCGGCAAGTCCAATCCGAAGTGCAGTTTCAAAATTCAAAATTTTGGCGGACAAGTCCAACCGCTAGCTTTGTGTTTTAAGCTTATACCATATGGCAACGTACCGGGACGAAACCAGAGGCCAAACAAATGACCGAGCTCCCAACGCTGGAATTTCCGTGTGAAGAAAAATGCAGAAATTTCAAGAAAATATTAGAAATAATGATATCCAACCCTCCTGCTAGCACCAAATGTGTGAACCCCAACCTTGGTACCTGCAAAACAACAAGAGTAAACAAGTTAGGACAAGGATTGCAAGCCAAACAAGTGATTCCCTATGAAATCTATTTAAGCAATCTCAACTAGGGAATGAAAATAACAAAGAACACAATGAAAAATGATAAACAAAGATTAAATCCTAATGAGATGCGCAAACCATGATCCATGGGCCTAATTGGTACCAATTTGATGAAAAACGTCCCTTCCCAATTCTAAGGATGAAATCTTGATATGTTGAAGATGATATCGATCCACTTTGATGAAAGATGAGAACTCCAAGCCAAATCTGCAAAAATCCTAGCTAAGAATTCAATGATGGATGGAAATGGCTAAATATTTTAGCATAATAACTTTGCAATATTTGTGGATGATCAAATGAGGATATGGGCTCTTTATTTATAGGATTTTAAGATGGATGAATGTCCAAATTTGAGAAATGTGGGACTAACATTCATCCAATGATGTGATGCCACTTGTCAAGCTATAAATGGATGAAGGATGTGCAAGATTTGGGGTTTGTGCCAATAAATGCATAATATTTGAAATTCAAATTTGTTGAAATGACATGCAAGAGGGAAAGGAAAATGCAATAAATGCCACTTGGCTCAAGGAAAAGGACATGTAAGATGAATTTATTGCCTTGTTGAATGTACATGTTGACTTGGAATTTTTGAATTAAAATTGAGAGAATATTCTAAAAGATGCCTTGTGAGGAAAATAGAGATTTAATGAATTAAATCTATTTTCATGTGCAGCTTGCATTATCTAGTGATAGGGAGGTTGGGTGAATCAATCACTGATTCATGCTCTAGGTCTTGTTTCGAAGATCTCTAAGGTGTCTCACTCCACCAGTTTAACCTATAGGACCTTCTAGGACTCAGGATCCCCTGGTCTTGCTTTTCCAACCCCAACTATCAACACAAATTCTTTATACCAAGTCAAATCTTGGTGCAAACTTGCAACTCTATCCTTAGCCCTTAATCCACCCTAAAGGCTACAAACCTCCAAATTAAAGAATTAAAATTTGCAGTGGTGTGGAGGTGCTTCAAAAGACTTCAATCCATCCTACTATGGTTCTTGAAGATCGACCTGACTCCAATTCTTGGTCGCTTTCACCAAACCCTCATTTAGGTCTTGAAAAGGCTACTAGCCCTAGGAGCCCCAATTAGGTCTCCTTCTCCGAGAAAATAGGTTGGTTCTCTAAATATCTCCAAAGAACCCCCAATCTTTCTTTGAGATTACTGGCTCATGTGAACACCTCTCAAAGATTTTTGAGGTCTTGGGTCTTAACTTCCCGTACAAAGCCTTAACTTGAAAATGGGCAAAACTAGGGTTTTTAAGCCATTTTTTGGCTGCTCTGAAACTGTTAAGTATTCCTCACACCAGATGGACTGATGGAGTTTCCTCCTAATTACCAAGTCTTGGAAATACCCACACCTACCTTCTCCAAAAGGAAATTTGTCAAGAATCTATCACCCTTGCAAATTATGTGCTCTACACATAAGTCTTCCTAGCTAGGCACCTTCCTGGCTCGCCTAGGGCAAGACTTTTCTAACAGCTCCTATGCTTTCAAGGAACCTAGACCCTACCATATTTACAACCATGGAGTCTAGTCACTGTTCCCAAAGGTCCATACAATTTGTACTGTGGGAAAGTGAACTAACATTCCATTTCTTCAAAACTATCTGGTTGAGACCAACAACAACAAGAAAATAAAACTATTTACAACAATGCTTGAAATTGAATTGGAAAACTATCTAAATGCCACACAAAGCTTGAAGAATAACAACTCTACATCCTACACAAGTTACAACACCATGATTAATCCATTAAAATCTCTCTTCAATGCACAAAACAAAAATTAACACACAAATACCCTATTTTCCTTAAATTCATAAATGTTCAAAGCAATACAAATGCTCCCAACCCTGCTCTCAGGTCGAGGAACACCCTATATAGGTAAAAAAAAGTAGTTATGCCTCCCCTTGGTTGGACATGTCAGTTACATTGTGGCAAAGTTGCAAAATGCACCATTTTGCAACTTTTTCCAATTTCTAGTAAACTAAGTAAAATGAGTTTCTAAACTCATCCACCCTTCCTCAATTTCTATCCTAGAGATCAAACATATCCCTAAGCTATCTCCTCTACTCAATGGTCAACATGACCTTCATGGTAACACATCAAAAACAAAAATTCACCCTAGATTTCCTAATTGCCTAGTGTAACTACCTAGTGTTTCCTAGGTGCTCCTGCACCATTCTTCCCCTCTCTACACAATCACTAAGGAATGTGAGGAGAGATCAGTGACACATCAATGCCCTACTTCTTAAACTGAGCTTCATCCACCCATGTAGCCTCCGAGTCTAGTTTGTCCCTCCATTTGATGAGATGTTCCAAGTATTTCTTATGTCGGGTAGACTTCTTCACCCTTGACTCCAAGATTGTCTATGCTTGTAGCTTATCTTGAGTAGGTAAGGCTATGTTACTCATATGCTTGAAGATATCCATGTTGTTCTGATCCATGTAAGTGACTGTTCCCTTATATCTGATCAGATTAGCTACATTGAACACTGGAGAGATGCCTAAATCTGTAGGTAATTCCACCTTGTAGGCATTCTTCCCATATTTGGCTAATACCTTGCATAGTCCCACTCTTTTCATTTGCAATTTGGTTGATATCCACTTCTGTAATGTAGATTTTTTGAGGTGGACCATAACATAGTCTCCTACTACAAATTATAGATCCTTTCTAGATAAATCCACCTTCTCTTTCAACTTTTGAGTAGCCTCG
>VDFB02269060.1:0-24164 GCA_007258455.2 Sequoia sempervirens | reverse complement strand
GAATTTAATTAATTAAATATGACTTATTTGTTTAATTAATCTTAAATTCATCTACTTAGTAAATAAATAGAAATATTTATTTATATTAAGTTCATTATTAATTCTTCTATTTTATCATATTATTTCTCTCTTAATTAAATAAACAAAATTAAATACTTTGTTTTATTTAATTATTATCATTATTATTTCTTCTATACTTTATCTATTAATTCTATCTTAAATTAAATACACAGCTTCAATAATTTTTGTTATTTAATTACCTTATAACATTTCTTCTTAATTAAATAAAGATATCCTAGAATCTTTTATTTAATTATCATATTCCTTTTATTTTAATTTAATAAACAACTTCTATAGTTTGATTTATTAAATTATTTAATCCTCTTTTGCTAAATTTAAATAAATCAAAAATATTTAAATAAATGCAAAAATCATTTACCTTTATTCACTCACCAATAAAATTAGATTTTTAAAATCTAATTAATTCAACTGTCATTCACGGGAAGAGTTTCGGGGACAAACCTGCAAGAAATCCTCTCAATCTTCTTTCCTCTCATCTTGCCTGGTGTTTTCATGGGGAGAAACAATCCTCCATGATCAGCTCCACCTTCTCATCTCATACCATTCAATTCTCCAAATTGAATCTCAACCTCTGTTGTGTTCTCCCTTCACAAATGAGTGTCGTGAAAGCTATAAATACAAGTTGCTGGCTACAAAAAAAGGATCCTAACTTGTGCAATCTTACTCTGTAGGTTTTCCAAGCACTCAGGCATTCAAGCATTCAAGCAATCAAGCAAATAGAAGCATTTATCAAGCATTTTAATTCATCAATCATGGTTGTTTATAGTAATTTCTTTCTCATAAGTTTTGTTGTAGAATCATCTTAGTTGCATTTAGGAATCATAATAGTTTAATTATCATTCTTTAAGTGTCATTTCAACAATCTATCAACTTATTAAAATCTGAAAGCAAAGTAGATTAGAGAAATCTTTAAAGTTAGAGAGCAATAGGATAGATTTCTGAAGATTTTTAGTTTAAATTAGCTTAAATTCTTTGAATCTTAGATACAATGTCTTATTTAGAAGTGTAGATGCATTTTAGATTGTTTTCCTCATTCTTACACTTCCATTTTGGTGCCCACCGTGGGGCCTAACCCCATATTCTGCATAATTTTTGTGAAAAGTGTCTTACAGGTATTGGCATGTTTGTTTTAGCGGAACCGTGGTTTTTTATAGCGCGCCGGCTAGATTCTGTAGCGCGTCATAGGAAAATTATAGCACGTCGTTCGACTATTTTAGGGCACCACTCAATTCCTTTAGCGTGCCGCTCAGATGTTTTAGTGCGTCGATCGACTGTTTTAGCACTCCGAGCAACTGTTTTAGCACGCAGATCAACTGTTTTAGCGTGCCGCGCAAATGTTTTAGCGCGTCGATCCACTGTTTCAGCGCCTCGACTCTTTGTTCTTTAAATATCTTTTTTTATCTAGATCCGATGCATCCACGGCCAGATTTTGTTCTTTTGTCTCTTTTTGGTTAAAATTTATCAATCCTAGGATAGAAAATGGGTTAAAATTTATCAATCCTAGGATAGCAAATGGATAAAAATTGATCAATCCTAGGATAGAAACTTCATCATTTCTTGTGGGATTAAAATTGAACATCATGCTTTTTATGAAGCAATATCTTCATATAGATTAGCTAATTTGTCTTTTGGGTTTTAAAAAAGTGAACAACTTCTTTGCTGTGATTGGGTGATAGGTTTATGCTCTTCCCTTAACTGGGTGGATCAGAATACCAAACTCACTTTTACTTTATGCATTTTCAAGCTTTCATTAAAACCTTTAGATAGGCTTGCCGTAGTGGGAAAAAGTACTCACCCTATGGGAACAACCTGAGTGGGGATAGCCAAAAGCCATGGCATTCCAACCCACTTAAAAAATAATGTGAATTTGGGGAAACCCTCTTTCAATGGAAGTGTGCAGGATAACCATCCCCAAAATCTTTGTTCTAAAGATTGGGAGGTCTCTCGAGGGAGTTTATCCATTTGCCGCTCTGAATGGAAACCCTATCTAAGAACCTAGAAATAGAAGCATGCTTGTCAGTTCCCGAACATTGTAATACTCGGCGGTGCAGGGGCGGGGAAGAATCTACCCTCAAGCACTCACCATATAATTGCCAAGGATTGTTTGCTCAAGGGATCTGGTATCCACTTTTGTCACTCTGAGTATGCACCTAGAAAAGACAAAAACACGGGCGCCCTCTAGGGGGTGACATGGCTGTGTGAGTCGACATAATTCCAAGTTGTGGGCCATTCGAGTATATAACGATGACCTTTTATCTCTAGGAGTGAGTCTATCTGAATTGTCTTATCTGTTATAAACTAGTGAAAATCAAGAAGAATCATGCTTGATTCTTAAGAACATACACTATCTGTTTAGATTCTAGGATTTTAAATCAACTATTTTATTCTTGCTTGTTGTGTTTTCTTTCATTAAATTCAGATAAGATCATCACAAGAATCTTCAAAATCAAACACTTGTGAAATTCTCATGATTCGAGATTGGGTATCCACCAAATTTGTCAAGAAATCTCTTGTCAAATGAATCAGAAAGCCAAAGAAAACACTTACATACAAACAACTCCTGAGAAAGCGATGATTTTTATATCAAAGCAAAAAAATTCTACTCCAACATAGGACTTTTATTCATAGATATCACGATTTCTCTAGAGGTTATACGGACAACTATGTTGTAGCTCCCTTAGATTCACAAGCATTTTATCAAAGAAGAGCTCTTAGGCAACACCACAATCATAGTCAACGAATTCATCCAGAATACATCCCACAACCTGCCATACAATATGACACAAGACCAAGTGAATTTCACAGAGTGAGATAGTTTCCTGTGGCACCCCAAAAACATTTTGTAGCGCATCAGAACTCTGTTATAGTGTGTAGTGGATCTGTTTTAGCACATCACGTCTCTGTTTTAGCGCATCGCGTCTCTATTTTAGCGCGTCACGGCTCTGTTTTAGCATGTCATGGCTCTGTTTTAGCGCGTCGTCACTCTGTTTTAGCGCATCACGGCTCTATTTTAGCGTGTCACGGCTCTGTTTTAGCGCTTCGTCGCTCTGTTTTAGCGCATCACAGCTCTGTTCTAGCGCCTTGTGTCTCTGTTTTAGCGCATAGTGGATCTATTTTAGCGCGTCACGTCTTTGTTTTAGCACGTCATGTCTCTGTTTTAGCATGTCATAACTCTGTTATAGCGCGTTGCATCTCTATTTTAGCGCATCGTGGCTCTGTTTTAGCACGTCGTGGCTCTATTTTAGCGCGTCGTGGCTATGTTTTAGCACTCCTGAAGGTTAGAAAAATAGAGAGTTAGTAAGACAGTTTGTCAGTTTTCCCACATCGAAAACAAGGTTTTATCAGTCCAAAACATTTTTTTTCCATAGTCCAAAACGCTCAAATCATACAAAAAAAAGAGAAAACTTTACTATTACGCCTAGGTCTTGAAACATCTTGCAAAGTGTCCTTATCAATCATCACTAAATCTGAGATTTTTGTGTCAAAATTTCCCTATCAAGGATTCTATCATCCTTCCATCACGAAACTAGACACGACTAAATCAGATTTTAAATCAAAAACTTCGACACTTATCATATCAAAAAGCCAAGATCAAAGTCTAGAGTAAAACTTTAACGTTTGTATGCCTATTTTCACACGATCAACATATCAAAGACAACAACAAGAAGAAAATGAAAGAATAGTAGCCATGGCTGAAGAAAACCCTTGGGGATGATACAGCAACACTGATCCTCTCACTAATTCACAAGAGAAAGAAATAACTGCAGAAGAAATCGAGAAAGTTCAACAAGACCCTCATTTCCATAAATTTATGGAAAAGATGTTGGAGCAAGATATGGAAAAGTATCTTTTATTATTAGCTGACAAAGGTGCTAAGCTTCCTAAAGACTTTGATGTCAACCAACTCAAGGAAATGACCACACCTCAGACAACTAATATGGAAAATCCAAGTCAAATAGATGCTTTGACAAGACAAATCTAGAAATTACAATTGCAGTTCCAAAATATCCAACAAGGGCCAGCAAAAAGATATTCCTTACAAGACATTTTCCCTTATCCATTTGACCAAAGCATCAACATGATACCATTTCCACGGTATTGTGAATACCCGACGTACAACAAATACAATGGAAGAACCGATCCATTTGATCACGTACGAGAATTTAGAGCCATGAGCATAGAGTTCGCACACGAGGACTCTTACTTACTACGATTATTTCCAGGAAGCTTAGGAAACACTTGCATGGAGTGGTTTTCTAAAATGGAACTCGGGATCCAATCTTTTGAAGAACTGATCAATAGGTTCATAACACACTTCTCATTCAACATCCAACATGGGGTGACCTTGAAAGAACTCTACAACACCAAACAAGCAAAGGGGGAAAAGTTTATTTCCTTTCTCCAACGATGAAGAAGGCTATTTGCTAAATACCCTAGATCTGTTCCTGAAGAGGAGAAGATAGAGATGTTCATTGATAACCCAGTGGATGAAATGAATTATAGATTGGACTTGCAATGTCCATCTACATTTGAGCAAGTTATCAAAACGGGACTCAAAATCGAAGAGGCTCTAATCAAAAGAGGAACAATCAAACACTTCATTGAAGGTTCAAACAATAACAATTCCTCTAACAATAACAATGAAAAGCCAAGATTTTGGCAAAAGAACAAAAATACTGATACCATGATCGATACACACATATCCAAAACCAGTATTCACCTTGACGCCAACAACTACAAACAAACAAAACAATGGTCTTAATGTCAAACAAAGTAGTGATCAAGGAAATAATCAAAACAGTGGAGAAACAAAAACCCAATCATTCCAATGACCATCCAATAAACAAAAATTCATGCCATTAGGGCAATCATTGGAATCAGTCCTCAAAGAAAATTTATGAAAAACTTATTCAAGTACAAGAGGCTAGAAATTGGGACCCTCAAGTCAAACCATCATGGTGGAATGACTCACATTACTGTCACTACCATCAAAATAAAGGCCACATGACTGAAAATTGTTGGCAGTTAAAACATGCGGTACAAGACCTTATAGATCAAAAGAAAGTATTTGTAGAGGGGCACCAAACAAACAAAGATCATACAACATTCAAAAATCCTCTACCCAATTATCAGAAGGGAGAATCCTCTTCCGTAAACAACAAAGGTAAGAATGTTGGTTATGTTTATGACACAACGATCCTTTGTCTTTCTGCTGCCAAGGAGGATGAGGAGTTATGCAATCAAATCAATCGAAACAATGACATTACATCTACTAATTTGGTACAACATATGGACAAATCTGAAAACCAAATTAATGTAATCACACTCAAAGGGAAACAAGAGCACCAACCAGTTAATGCCACAACAAGGGCACAATCCAAAGTTATATTGAAAGGATCATCATTATCATCCCAATCTGTAGATCCTCCCTCCAATCAATATAATCTCATCGATCAATTACAGACAATACCGGCACAAATATCCATCTTGGAACTTTTAAAGATCTCCCCATCACACAAAGAGGTTCTTGAGCAAGCTCTTGTATCAACCACGGTACCTAACAATTTGGATGTATGTCAATTTCAAGCTATGGTGGGACATCTATCTACACCTCATTGCCTTTCATTTTCTGAACATGATGATGTATCACTCACCCATCCACATAATTCCGCCCTTCACATTGAAGTCCTCATCCATAAACACTGTGTAAAGCGTGTCTTGATAGATGGAGGGACTGGTTTAAATATTTGTACCTTAAAGCTGATTCATGCACTAGGATACTCAGATGAAGCCATTGATACAAGAAGAAAAATCACAATCAAAGCATATGAAGAGGAAGAAAGATCCTCTAAGGGATTGATCATATTACCCATTCAGGTGGGACCTATTGTCCAAAATGTGGTTTGTCAAGTCTTAGATAGGGAACTGACATACAACATACTGTTGGGATGTCCTTGGATTCATGATATGAAAGCAGTACCTTCCACCTATCATCAATTCCTAAAATTTCCCGTCAATGGACAAGAGGTAACAATCACAGCAGACTATAATGACACCCAAGCTTGTCATACATTGAAAACATCTCAGGATACATTAATACCTCACAATAGAGAAGTTAGCACATCAGATTCATCTAATGGTGAGAAAAAGCAAAGCTTCGTATCAAAGTGGCTTCCAAAACAACAAAAATCACAAGAAATCAAGGTGGCACAATCTAACCCTTCAAATGTTGAAGAACAATCGGCTTCACTCTCACACCAATTCACCAACAAAGTACAGATAAGTGACAAAGGAATAAGTGAATATGGTGTCAGACACTCTTTCCATCTATCACAGATGTTACCCTCCTTACAAACGTATGGACATCCATCTACAACCACCCAAAAATCAGCACAATCTACAACGGCATTAGATGGAAAATTTGTAAAAGCTGGAAACTTAGATGAAGAATCAGAAGATAAGGCTATACTAAATTGGCTTTATAGGGATGAGGAAGCTTCCACTTCCACGAGTAATATCATAGAGACAAATCAATATGGAAAGGGAAAAACTATTCTGGAGAAGATGGGATATTCAGGACAAGGACCTCTTGGGTTAAGGAAACAAGGCATAACAGAACCAATCCAACCTCTTATGCTCCAACATAAGGATAAAAATGGACTAGGATATGCAGCAGAACAAGGACCTCTTGAACAAAGGGAACAAAGTGTAACATAACCAATCCAAGTTCTCACAATTTAGCAAAATGGCAGAACTGGACTAGGATACACTGAAGAAGCAAGAGCAGAACTCACCAATAAGACTGTGGAGCGTATTCTTCAAATGAGAGATAACTCTGAAACATATTCAAATGAATATGAGTAGGACAACTTATCAGATATTTCCTATGAAGATATCCAGATTGATGTTATCAAAAAGCATACCCCCAAACGTGAGGAGGGTCAAAGCTCGAGTTTTAATCCTATTGTCTTTGAAACGCAAAATTTTGATGACTCAAGTGAAGACAAACAGACATCGAGTGAGATAAATGATGTGGAAGAAAATACCTTCGTAGGCCTCGACATAACCACTAACAACTTGGACGACATTTTCGTCTGATCTTTCACAATCGCTGACCTCAACCCATCTAATGATTCATTGCCTTTAATGCATCCCGAGCTTATCGAGTGGGAACCCCAACACCCCATCAATCTCCCTATTTTTGACAATGAATCCGCTATTATTAACTACCTTTGCTGTGAAGAATCTGATACTTGTTCTACCAATGCTTCTTTTAACGATGCTTTTAGGCAGGAGGATGCCAAGCCTTTCAGTTGCAAAAATTTGGAAATAAAAAATGGATCTAATGGTGAAAACCATTTTATGGCAATATTTGATCCTAAAATAGTAAAAACAAAGAACGCATCCAATGGTGAAAACCTCATTGAGGCACCAAAGGATGGAAGGCTTGACATCCTCCCACAACATTACCATGAAAGATCATCAGTGTTGGTAGAACCCACACAGTCTATTGATATTGGCACATCAGAGAAAGTAAGAATACTACACTTGGCAGCATCCATGATAGATACAGAAAAGCCAGATTTTATCAAATTCTTTGAAGAAAGATGCATCAATTTTGCTTGGTCTTACTCTGACATGCCAGGCTTAGACACAAATCTTATTATGCATCACTTATCTTTACCAACTGGCACTAAACCAGTAAAACAGAAACTGAGAAAGATGCATCCACATGTTGCATTATTGGTAAAAAATGATTTGAAGAAACTACTAGATGCTAGATTTATCAGATCTATTGATTATGCTGAATGGATATCCAACATTGTACCTATTTCAAAACCATATCACACCATCAAAATATGTACAGATTTCTGGGATTTAAATAGAGCATGTCCAAAGGATGATTTTCCTTTTCCAAACATAGACATGATTGTAGATTTAACAGCTGGCCATCAAATGCTATCACTCATGGATGGATTTTCAGGATACAATCAAATCAAAATAGCTCCTGAAGACCAAGAAAAGATAGCATTTACATGTCCATGGGGCACCTTTTGCTGGAACGTCATGCCTTTTGGGTTAAAGAATGCAGGAGCTACATACCAGCGAGCTATGACAACAATCTTTCATGACATGATGCACACCTTCATGGAGGACTATGTGGACGATATCTTAGCCAAATCTCACACCCGAGAAGGAAATCTAGAGATACTTGCCAAAATATTTGACAGGTTGGAGAAATTTAAAGTCAGATTAAATCCCAAGAAATGTGCCTTTGGAGTAACATCAGCAAAACTCCTTGGATACATAGTTTCTACAAAAGGAATTGAAGTAGATCCAGCAAAAGTTAAAGCCATTGTGGAAATGTCACCTCCTAAGAATATCAGTACCTTAAGATCTCTACAAGGCTGACTACAGTCCATCAAAAGATTCATCTCTCAACTAGCAGATCGATGTCATCCATTCAACCATCTTTTGCATAAAAATGTGTCTTTTAAATGGGATGAATAGTGTGAGAATACTTTCAATCAAATCAAGCATTATTTAATGACACCACCAATCTTGGTGCCACCCAGTAAAGACAAGCTATTGTTGCTATATATCGCAACAACAGATATTTCTTTAGGAGCCTTGCTAGCACAAGAGGATAGAGAAGGAAAAGAACAAGCGATATACTATATCAGCAAGACACTCAATGAACATGAAGTAAACTACACCTTCATTGAAAAATCATGCTTAACAGTAGTATTTGCAACACAAAAATTGTGACACTATATGCTCACTCACATTGTCAAGCTCATTGCAAAAATTGATCCCCTCAAGTATTTACTGAGCAAAGTAGCTTTAACAGGAAGGTTGGCAAAGTGGGTCATGCTCCTCAGTGAGTTTGACATTCAATATGTTGAAAGGCGAGCTATCAAAGGACAAGTCATTGCTGATCAATTAGCAGAAGCTCCATTATCAGATAGTCATCCTATGACCATAGAATTTCTTGATGCAGATATCCTCAATGTCACAACACAACCATGGAAACTCTACTTCGATGGATCCTACACACAACATGGATCAGGGGCAAGAATTTTATTTGTCACACCTCTTGGGCACACAATTCCATGATCTTACAGGCTTACCTTCTGTTGCACTAACAATGTGGCAGAATATGAAGCTTTAATCCTTGGAATTAAAGTGGCTATTGACTGGAGAATCATAGAACTACAGGTATATGGAGACTCTCAGTTAATCATCTATCAAGTTAACAATGATTACCAAACTAAGGATGACACACTGATTTTATACAAGAGATTGGTTGATGATCTAATGAAATACTTCATAGATATTAAATTTGAGTAGATACCAAGATCAGAGAATAAAGTAGCAGATGCCATGGCCACAATAACATCTCTTCTAAAAATGCCTAAAACACAAGATCATTATCGATTTATTATGGAACAAGTGTCAAATCCTGCATACGCAAACCCCAAATCCCAAACCATAAGCCTTTTTGATAGCGCCCAATCTTCCATTTATGGAGACATTTATACTTACCTAAAAGATAATATCTTACCGCTGGATCTTTCTCACAACCAAAAGCGCAACTTCATACATCAATCCGCCAAACATACCATTATTGCTAACACTCTTTACTGTCGGGGCCTAGATGGTACTCTTTTGTGTTGTTTAGAACATAACAAATCTACTTCTGCTTTACATGAGGTCCATGAAGGAATTTGTGGCACACATTCAAGCGGATTATCTTTAGCCAAGAAACTCCTTCGTTTGGGGTATTACTGGCCGCACATGGAGCAAGAATCTTATAAGTTTGTCAAGAGATGTCAAAAATGTCAGATTCATGGCAATCTTATACATGCACCAGCATAGGAGCTCCATCCATTCACAACTACATGGCCTTTTTGTCAATGGGGATTGGACTTGGTAGGGAAAATTAACCCATCTTCATCTAATGGACATAAGTTCATTATCATCGCAACAGAATATTTTACAAAATGGGTGGAGGCAGTTCCCTTAACCACAATCACTGGGAAGCAGATATCATCTTTCATACTTAATTATCTCATTTGTAGATATGGGATACCCCAGTCAATCATCACAGATAATGGCAGACCTTTCAAGAACCAAGATTTCCAAGAGCTGTGTGAAAAGTTCCACATCCAACATCAATTTTCAACCCCTTACTACCCTCAAGGTAATGGACAGGCAGAAGCTTCAAACAAAACAATTCTAAAGATTCTCAAGAAGACTGTAAATGAGGTAGGGCGTGATTGGCACGTTCAACTTAACCCTGCTCTTTGGGCTTACAGGACTAGCATCAGAACACCAACAAGAGCTACACCATCTGCTCTTGTCTATGGATTAGAGGCAATATTACCTATCGAGGTAGAAATTCCATCCCTTCGAGTTTCACTAAAGGGACTCATTTCAGATGAGGATTACAGGATCTCTAGACTTCAAGAATTAGAGCTACTTGATGAACGTCGACAACAAGTTGTCAATCATTTGATAGCCTATCAACAAAGAATGTCTAGGAACTATAATCATAGGGTTAAGCCTAGAGTCTTCCAGATCGGAGACTTGGTCCTACGGGAAAACCCTAGAAATCAAGCAGACAAAGAAAAGAAGGGAAAGTTTGAACCTAACTGGATAGGGCCTTATGTCATTATATCAGTCTATGGATCAGAAGCATACCGACTGTCTACACCAGAAGGAGATATGTTGGAGGAGCCCATGAACAGCATCCATCTCAAGCGATTCTATACTTGAGGATACCGGTCGATAAGGTTGTCTTGATGAAAACCTGGCAAATAGGCGTCATGATGACAAAAAAAATAAAAAATACACAAAAAGGAGGACACAATAAAAACAAGTGATGAAAACCTGGCAAACAGGCGCTACTTGTGATTTTCACCAACTCTTCTATCTATTAGGTACAATTTTGTTACGGTCATTTCCTTTCATATCATTTCCATCTATCATTTGAGATAATTATTATCACTATCCATATCATAGCAAGGATACCATGTCTTACCCTAGCTTGGGGGCAACGTCCTAGAATTATTTGGTACACTAGACTTTCAGCTTAAATGGGGAGACAATCAAACATGACAACACCGAGTAACGATACTTGAAAAATCCTAAAAACATCAGAAAATTTGTCAAATAACAAAAACATCAGAAAATTTGTCAAAATCCAAAAACATCAAAAAATTAGAAAATCCATGCAAAAACATTCAAACATTGCAAAACACCAAAATAGAGTCTGTATCAGTCGAACTACGTGGTCTCTGCGTGTATAACGTAGGCAAGACTAATCTTTGATTAGTCCCCGAGACCCCTAGGATAGGTCTTTAGGTTACATCATTTGGTCAAACGTCTGAGAATATCATGCAAACATCAGCACACACATTTCAACATCGATGATCTAATTTGAATAATGATTTGAAAATACTTTAAAGTAGAATTTGAATTGTTGTACTTTTCTTTTTATCATTTGCTTATCATTTCTTTGGAGCTGCTCGATGATGTATTAAACTAGAGAAGCAAGGAAGGAGAATGATACATTTTCTTTGTTTGTTGTTTGTGAGTTAGTCATTATTATTTTGTGAATTGTCGCGGGAAGTGCTCTACCAAGTATCATGGATGCCATTCTGATTCACTTAAGAAAATGATTAATTCTTGTCTGTTTACGCAAGAAATGCTCAGATCATCTAGGTTTAATTATACCTTGATGCTTGTGTTCGCTTGCAATATCAAATATCATGAAAGAAATACTCAGGTCATCATTGGTCTATCTCATATCATTGATGCTTGTATTCGCTTTCAACATTTTAAAAGCTCAGTGATGATACAAAGCAAAATAAAAAGATTGTTGAAATGACACTTAGGTTTGCATTGGTAAAATAGGTTTGCATGGTAAAAATAGATTGCATTCATAATAATACATTTGCAGAGTATTGATTACACAAGTTACAAAGATTCATTTGCAAATGATGTTATCTTTTCTTATTAAAGATTGAGTATACTTGACACATACAATTTTCATAATGGCATGCATATAAAATCATTTCTTCACCTCATCATAAATTTCACAATAAACATCTCATTTCGTGATATCATATACACGTTATGTTTCATCATTCATTACATTTATCATTCATTTACATTGCATCACATTGTCATTATCATGTAGTTGCAAAATCATCATTCATTCCATACATATAGAAGGCATTTTTACATCTCATCATATATATCATACATTGCATTTCATCCATACATCATTCATTTACATCTCATCATATATATCATATATTGCATTTCATCCATACATATAGAAGGCATTTTTACATCTCATCATATAGATCATACATTGCATTTCATCCATACATATAAAAGGCATTTTTACATCTCATCATATATATCATACATTGCATTTCATCCATACATCATTCATTTACATCTCATCATATATATCATACATTGCATTTCATCCATACATCATTCATTTACATCTCATCATATATATCATATATTGCATTTCATCCATACATCATTCATTTACATCTCATCATATATATCATACATTGCATTTCATCCATACATATAGAAGGCATTTTTACATCTCATCATATATATCATACATTGCATTTCATCCATACATCATTCATTTACATCTCCTTTTATCTATTATACATTGCATTTCATTAAGAAAATACACACATCATCAATATCATATCACATCATCATCAATGCATCTATCCAATCTAGTATAATAAAATCATCATAAAACATAAAGATTAAAATACATCCATCACATAAATCATGTAGAACACATCATGGATCAAATCAAACCTGTTGCACATATATATCTCATCAAGTGTCAAGTATACAATGAAGTCTGAAACAGATAAAGATAACATCATATCAAAAAAGAAATGGCTGTATACATCTTGTAAAATACATCAAAAGGTACACATATGACCTCAAGTAGTGCTCACACCAGAAGGAGTAGGTCCCGCACCAGTATCACCACAACCACCAGCTGCCCCTGGATCTCTCGGATCTCTCGAATCTTGTGGGAGAGGCTGTGTCACACCTCTGCTCACTGTCCTCGAATGAGTCCTCTCTGAGCGAGACTGGGCATAACTGACTCTCTGCTCTGGGGGGCACAACTCATGATAACGGCTCCTATAGAACTCAATCTCAGCACCTGCCCGCATGGCTTCTCGCATGTAATCTGCCACAGAGGTCCCATCCGCCACTCTTTGTAGTCTCTTTGTAGTAGCCTGTGTTGTCTCTGCTGCTTGTCTGAAAATATCTCGCTCTGCAGTCAAGGTTGTAATATGTGCCTGCGCAGTGGTCAATTGTGCTCATACACCTGCTAGTTGAGCCTGTGTTGTCACTGCTGCCTATCTAGCCTCATCTCTCTCACCAATCAGAAAGGTAATCTGTGTATGTGTAGTAGCTAGTTGTGCCTGCATCTGGGCCTGAGTCTATGCTAATAATCCCTACACCTGTGCTAGCTGTCCCTATAGGGTCAGAACCTCTGATCGCTCTGCTGGAGAGGGAGCAACGGCCTGCCTCTTACGAGGTGCACTCGTTGAGGGCTCTGAGGTACCTGCTATGCTCGGTCTCCCCTCATCTCTGCCATCATCTCCACCATCATCATCACTGTCATCATCACTCTCATCACTGTCACTCTCATCACTACCCTCCACATCAACATCTACATCCTCCTCTCTCCTCCGTCTCTGACCACCATGACCACCCCCTGAAGCTGCTAGTGTTGGTACTGATGCTGGCTCATCTGGAATGGTAATACGAGGAGGAAGGTGTAGAGCCAAATACTGTCCATAATCAGAAGTAACGGGTGCCTCAACAATTTCTCACCACATATCCCATGCCGATGGCTGAAGAGCACGATAACCCTCAATAAGTGCCCCATAAGGCAAGCATGGACCCCAATCACTGGCATCTATCTGTCATCATCCATAGTGCGCTACTCCCTGTGGAATACACTGAACAATCCCATACTGCCTGTAAACGCTTTGAAATAGGAATCGCTCCAAAATCTTGGAGCTCTTCCCGATCAAATACATCAAGTCGGCCAAATATCCCAACTCGATATCATCCTCATCCCAGTCATCACAATCTAAATAGGGACGCTAGGTCATTGTCTCCACATCATCAAGAATCAGTCTCCAATAATTTAGCTTACCCATCATATGCTGGGTAGACCTGCCTCTATAGCGAAAAACATAGGTCTCATTGTTGGTCTCGATAACATCGGCACAGGATGCATGACAGCAATATGCTCCCATGCCCATACCTGAAGAAGTGTAGCTCCTGCTGATAAACTACTACCTCCGAGGTACACGATCCAATGTAAATCATGATATAACTGAGCAAGCATACACATGCCCCAAGCATATCTCATCCTGTGTGCCACCATACCCTCTAGTACCCAACCCCATCCAAGAGATAGACCCTTTGACCTCTTATCAGGACAAAGGAATCCACCAATAAAGCCTGCCAAAACTGAAGGAAGTGGAGCATAAGAATTATACATCTCTACCCATGGGATCCAAACTCCCGCAATATGAGGATCTTGAAAAACTCTCCAAATAGACTCTATCCCACCCCGCTCCTCTGAATCATGCACAACAATCTCCCCAAAAAAAGGAATGTGAAGGATACGCCATACATCCTCTAGCGTCACAGTCATCTCGCCAGTAGGTAAATGGAAGGTGTTGTGGTCACTATGCCACCGCTCTGCTAAAGCTGTCAGTAGACCCCTATTAAGTCTAATATGGGGCATATCCAGTAATGATGCCAAACCACAATCAGTAATATGCTGCCTCTCATCCGATAAAAGTTGTGGTATCATATCAAAAGGCCAGGGGAACTGCTCTCGCACCTGGATAACATCTAAATGCTCCTGTTATCATAAAAACATTTTACAGATCAATACGTTATCAATCAGAATATCAAATATCATGAGGTCATCAATTTCTAAAAATTGTGCTTTACCTATCAAACAATCAATTTATCAAGAATGAACCCTCATCTATCAAACAGGTTCATTCCTTCAAAAAATTTAATTATTCCTCGCCTATCATGTGGGTAATTATTATCAATCAATGGATCTCGCTTATCATGAGATCGTTTACCATTTATTTAGTCAGATCAAACTAAAATGGATGGAAGTGAACAACAAATCGACAAAATAAAAATCAGGATTCACAATTTTTCATCAATCTATTTTTTTCACGCGCTAAAACAGGTGGACAGGGTGCTAATATTTTTGAGGCGCTATAGTTTTTGGCTGTCACGCTGAAAGATTTGGTTGGCACACTAAAACTACTGGGGCGCTATGCTATCTTCTCGGCGTGCTATAACAGAGCTCGGGGGCGCTATTTCTGGTGGGGTGCTAAAACAGACCTATGGTACGCTACAGAATCTACCTAAAGCATTAAGTTTTTGACACGCTACACTAACCTAGTGACGCGCTACGAAATTCTGCTGACGCGCTAAAACTCTTACGCGCTTAAACAAATGACCGACGCACTATTTCGCGGTAGTCAGGCACTAAAACAGTAAAAAAAATGTAAAAAAATGAACTAAAAGGTACAAGTACGAATTATGAGGAGGATTTGGGGTACGTACCGGAGGTCCATAGTTGGTCGGACAGTGGTGATATCGCACACGCTCGAGTTGGTGGGTATGGTAGGGGATCGGCATCATGCTGCTCCTAGCACTCTAAAGGTCTCTATCATAAGTTTCTCAAAGTCAAATGCACAAATGACTTTTGAAAATGACCTTTTTAACTTTTATAGGTTCTTTTTGTGGAATTTTTTTTGTGGGATCTATTTAATTTCCTCCTGCGAAAATAATTATTATCTATCAGTGGGGCAACTTTGCACAATTTTATTAGGAGATAAATTGTTTCATCATTGCTTGTTCATCAAATCATCATCAAATCATCAAATCATCATAAAAATTCAAAAAAAAAAATTCAAAATTCATCAATTTATCTCCCGTGGGGGCATATAACATTATCATTTTGAAATTCAATATCTAGGGCAAGTATGGAGCATATTTCAAACTTTTTGTCATAAAGCTAAATCATTCTTTGAAGCAATGCATAAACACATCACTTCAAAGAGGGGAAAAATGTAGACACCTAAAATGGTCTGGAGAATTTAATTAATTAAATATGACTTATTTGATTAATTAATCTTAAATTCATCTACTTAAATAAATAGAAATATTTATTTATATTAAGTTCATTATTAATTCTTCTATTTTATCATATTATTTCTCTCTTAATTAAATAAACAAAATTAAATACTTTGTTTTATTTAATTATTATCATTATTATTTCTTCTATACTTTATCTATTAATTCTATCTTAAATTAAATACACAGCTTCAATAATTTGTGTTATTTAATTACCTTATGACATTTCTTCTTAATTAAATAAAGATATCCTAGAATCTTTTATTTAATTATCATATTCCTTTTATTTTAATTTAATAAACAACTTCTATAGTTTGATTTATTAAATTATTTAATCCTCTTTTGCTAAATTTAAATAAATCAAAAATATTTAAATAAATGCAAAAATCATTTACCTCTATTCAGTCACCAATAAAATTAGATTTTTAAAATCTAATTAATTCAACTGTCATTCACGGGAAGAGCTTCGGGGACAAACCTGCAGGAAATCCTCTCAATCTTCTTTCCTCTCATCTTGCCTAGTGTTTTCATGGGGAGAAACAATCCTCCATGATCAGCTCCACCTTCTCATCTCATACCATTCAATTCTCCAGATTGAATCTCAACCTCTGCTGTGTTATCCCTTCACAAATGAGTGCCGTGAAAGCTATAAATACAGGTTGTTGGCTACAGGAAAAGGATCCTAACTTGTGCAATCTTACTCTGCAGGTTTTCCAAGCATTCAGGCATTCAAGCATTCAAGCAATCAAGCAAATAGAAGCATTCATCCAACATTTATCAAGCATTTTAATTCATCAATCATGGATGTTTATAGTAGTTTCTTTCTCATAAGTTTTGCTGTAGAATCATCTTAGTTGCATTTAGGAATCATAATAGTTTAATTCTCATTCTTTAAGTGTCATTTCAACAATCTATCAGCTTATTAAAATCTGAGAGCAAAGTAGATTAGAGAAATCTTTAAAGTTAGAGAGCAATAGGATAGATTTCTAAATATTTTTAGTTTAAATTAGCTTAAATTCCTTGAATCTTAGATACAATTTCTTATTTAGAAGTGTAGATGCATTTTAGATTGTTTTCCTCATTCTTACACTTCCAGAACCTAAGGGAGAAGTGGATATAATTAAATCCAGCTTAACAAATATGATTAATCTTTTTGATTTTTATGTCGAGTAGTGTCAAAATATCTCCTCTTTCATATACAAGACTTAGGCATACCTAAGGAAATACGAGATAACTTAGAACCTTTATTTTCTAAAATAATGAACTAAGGGGTCATCAACAAAAAATTTATTGTGAATAATTTTTAACTGGAAAGAACTTTGAAGAAGTGCAAGATTTTATTTGAAATGTTAAGTCATTAAGAACATAGTTGAAGGACTTTTTTTTAAAACTTAACTAATATCGAGTGTGCTCTAAAAACTTGGATTTGATTATTTATTGATCATTTCTACATTTTATGCTACTAAGTTTACTTTAGGAATTGAGTTTTAAATTCCCAAATTTGAACATGTATTTAAAAATGTACTATCCAAGGAGGAAGATAAAGTAACATAAATAGGCACTATAAGATCTTCTAAATCACATACATTACTAACAAATCAAATAAGCATTGATAAGAGTAACATGTATGGGAAATTTATTTTTTCCTCAAACTCTAGAGTTGAACATAAGTCCCATGCCTCTAATTATGACTCATAAATACCATATAGGGATAAGCTTGGTTATTATAATAATTCAAGATATAAAAATATAAGTACATGAAGAAGTAGATTGATTAGTTAAAAAACTTCTTAAGAAGAATCACATCTCCATTCTATACTCATTTTTCATCATTCTTTTTACATCTACTACATATGATAAGGGAAAGGGAAATATACTTGTTGCAGCTGTAGATCATACTATAGTAACTTGGATTCTCAATTCTAGAGCTTCCCACCACATGGATATAGTATTAGATATATTTTTCATGCTACAACTATGTTTTTAGAAAAAAATATTGACAAATAGAAAAATCTTCAATGGATGTCTATGGGAGAGGGTTTATTGACATGGGTGAAGGATCTTTTCATTATGTTCTTTGTGTACCTTAATTTTCAACTATTCTCTTATTCATTTATAAAATCACTTGCAATTGGATAGGCAAGTGTGTTCAGTTTTATCTTGATTCTTTAATGCTTCAAAAACTACAGAGTAAATACATTATTGAAGTGAGGATGGATAAACATAATTTAAGGTTTTATTCCTTCTCACATTTTTCACCTAATTCTATTCCTATAGATGTACATTCTCACAACACACATGTTATTAGTTTTTGTGATGAGTTATACAATCATGAAAAACTAGCACAAATTGGAGTTCTTAAGATATGCCTTGAGATCTTGCCACCTCATATTGATTCTAGAAAGTTTCAATTTTCCTCTCCAAAGGCTTTCATTGTTTCTTCTCAATATGATCCTTCATGTTTTCCAAATATAATTATTTGGGATAGTTACTCGAATGATTTTTGTTCAATTTTTTAAGTCTCATCTTTCAAATCTAAAGGACATTCTTGAGGACTTAACTTTCCTCATTAATATCATTGTTCAACTAAATGCATCTTCACCATAGTTGCTACTTTTTCCATCTCATCCTCCACATACTCTTGAGATTTGATTATCTATAGTTGTAACTAAAATAGCTAATCATAGATTGGAAACACACACCATCAACATAAGAGTTCCTAATCTTATGTGTTCTTATGTCATTATTCTTCATGTGGATAGGCTGAACATTATATTTACACCATTGGGATTATTTCATCTAAATGGAAGGAATTTTATTCAATGAGCATGGATCTTCATTAACCTACAACATCAATCTTTATTAATTGGTGTTGGAGGCATCAAATCAAGGGGCTACCTAGTATCCTTCTTGATATTTCCCTCTCTTTTAGGGGTGCGATTGTATATGCGCACCTAACAAAGTGGCCTTATTATTGGGACCCATTTCTATTTCCTCCCCATTACACTTAAGGAGGTGTGTTGTTATAAATAATTCATTTCACCTAGGATAGTCTTCATCTTAAGTGTAATATTGCACCTAGTTACTAAGTTTATTTTGTATGATAAATATTTAATTATTCTTACAGGTATGTGGCTAATAATGACATGTTCACTTTGATTTGAGGTACACTAGTGCCACCATTGCATCATTAATAATTGATTGGTGATAATTAGGCTCTACCTCTATTTAATCAAGGCCAACTTTGTCTTAATTAAACTAGATTAACTAATCTCTTAATTGGGAGTGTTTAGGAGTTAAGCTCTTACCTCTTGGCTTTGTCATTTTCTTGATTCATACATCCAAGAGGTCTATATATTTGTAATTTACTTTTTCTCATTATGCTTCATTATGTCAAGAGGCGTTCTCTAGTGACAACAAGACAAAGAACATCAAGTCATAATCATGCACATAAAAACCAAAACATACCAACATATATTCAAAAGAGACTAAAACTTTAAAAATAAAGAAAAAATAATATACTTTTATAGTAAAAATGAAATAACTCCATAATAAATAAAATGGTTTTAAAGTAAAATAAAATAAATCTTAAATAAATAAAATCATTTATATTTTTTATGTTTTTAAAATAAATTTATTTAAAATATCTATATTAATTTATTACATATACATATAGCAGTTTCAATATGATTTTATAGCTAACCTATGAACATTAAATCTTACAATGTATATTGTTTCTCACAAAATTTAACAATATTAATAAAATCGTATATGTTTACTAAAAATTATTTTCTAACAAATATGTACCCATGCGTTAATTTATATATAAAATAATTATTAACATGATATAAAACAAAGTTGTTGCAACGTCAAACTTTCACACCACCTACCTCCCTCCCAACTATAAAACCCTGCCTAACTAATAGCCCCCCATCTTCCCTAAATTTTGGAACAGATTATATATTTATATACACTCCTGGAAATTTACAGTGGAGTGTTGTTCATAGGATATATGAAAGTCTCGATCACTCAATGGGGGAAATAACAATCTTCCCTCTTGCTCGGCAGCTTTCCTGATGCTTGAAAGCTTCCAAAACCTCAGAAAAGGCATAGGGGCTCTTTGGATCGATCACTGCCTTGAGCTTTCCACTCTCTATGTAGTCGCGAAGCCTCTCCAGATTGCTGGCTGACGACACCAGAGAAAGATATTCAGCCCTCGGATGATGATCGTAGAACGCCGCTATATCTATGATTGGAGCGTCTTCTTTGGCAACCACAAAAGATTTCATCGATTCACCTGCAAATTAAAATTTAGAACTCCTGATCAAAATACTTTGGCACACACTAACAAGAAAACGGTGAAGAGAAAAACGAAAACACACACCTATGGTATCGAAAACAAAATCGAATTTCTCATCCACTTGGTCGTAGCTCTGCTTGGTATAATCCACCACCAGATCTGCCCCCAGGCTTTTCACAAAATCCATTTTCCCCGTGCTGCAGGTCGAAACAATTCTGGAAGCTCCGTACACATGTTTTGCCAGCTGGATAGCGAGGCTGCCCACGCCGCCTGCTCCTCCCACTATAAATATGCTCTGCCCCTTCTGAAAATTCGTGTCGTCGAAGGCCTGCTGCGCAGTTAAGAGAGCGAGCGGCAAACTGGCAGCTTCCTCAAAAGACAAGTTTTTTGGCTTGTGCGCGGCGAGATCTTCTTCCACAACTGTGTACTGAGCAAGAGTACCGCATTCCTTGGGCTTCACGGATGTAAAGTACTGAATGTCATTGTAAACCTCGTCGCCCTTCTTAAATTTGGTCACACCCTCGCCCACTTCCTCAACCACTCCACACATATCACAGCCCGGCACAGCCTGTTAAAGCACAACATTTTTTGTAAAGCTTTTACTCTAAAAATATATAATCAGCCTGTTACAGCACATTTTCATACTATCCAAACCCTAGAATTTAGAGAACGTACCGGAAAGTCGGAGTCGTTATTCCGGAACAAACCCTCTCGCCGCTTGAAATCCACAGGATTTAGAGCAGCTGCGCGGACTTTAACCAAAATCTGACCAGGCCCTGCCTTTGGCACAGGGAAATCCCCAAATTGCAAAACATCCAGAGGTCCATATTCATTGTAGAACCATGCCTTCTGCATTTTGCAGATTTTGTGGCAAATGTTTCCTCCTGCTCTTGGCCGGAGATTTCCATGACTTATCACATACAGACAGAAATATTTATAATTGAAATTATAAGGAATAGCTTACACCGTAAATTTGTAGAATAACATAGTTTCGGACAAGATTTCTAGTTGAAATGCGGCCTGGTTGACAGGTAGTTAGATGCTTCTTTCACATTCTGTAAGAAATAGCGACATTTAAATTCGGCTGCGGCGAGCTTTATGGATAAGTGGCCAAATTTCTAACCACACGTACATATCTGGATATTATTGTGCATCCTTTCAATCAAATGACAGGATAGTTGTTCTGTTTATTTGCAGGATGTCGACGCTTTTGTTTTTTACATTATTATCTATGAAGGAAAATAACAAATCTTTGTTTAATTTTTTTAGGTTAATTATTTAATGCATACAATTAATATAAATTAATTTAGATTCCTTAATAATTGGTTGCGGAAATGGATAATAAGGTCCACACGTGTAAATTACGTCCAAGCTTCTAGCACACTTTTAGATCACAATTAATATCAATTGTCAACTCAAATCAAGGGAGTTCACATTTCACATTTCCGTCTCAGTGGTTCCGTTTGCCAATAAGCTGAGTACTTCCAACCCTCCTTTTAGTAATAGTTCTGAATTATATATATTTTTAATTTGCAAGGGACAACTCCAAATGTAATTGGAGAGCTCAAATCTTTGGAGTATTTGAATTTGGGAAATAATAATTTAACTAGAATTATACTAGATGAATCAACCTCTTTCATTCACTTCTACTTTAACTCTACCTTTTCATATTTTGAAGGGAATATGTTACTCTAACTAATCTAAATTATAGATTATTCAATTTGATAGGGACAATTCCAAAGATCATAGAAGAGCTCAAATCTTTATAAATTTTGGATCTAGGAAAAAACAATTTAATTGGAATTATATTAAATGAATTAAAGAAATTACATATTTTTTCTTGTATTAGAATTTGGTTCTAACTATTTTATTGGTGTGTTACTCTCATATATTTACTTTGAAGGTAATTTAATAATTGTGTCCACACCATCGATTAAGTAATTGTTTTAAATATACTTATTGAATTTGATGCAGACAATTTCAAAGGCTATAAGACAACTCAAAGCTTTAGAACATTTATATCTATATGCAAACAATTTAAATGGACTAATACCATATGATATTGGTGAACTTAAGAATCTTTTTTAGCTTGTCATCTACAACTATAATCTTTCCAAGGGTCTTCTTGAAAGCATTGGTGGGTTGAGTACACTAGAGAAATTAGATGCTTCTAATAATCAACTAACACGAAAGATTCCACCATCTAAGGGAATTGCAAGGGTACAATTGATTTAGTACTCAGAAACAACTTCTCATCCAAAAGAATTTTACCATTGAGCAATTGCACAACCTTAAAGAGGCTATAGTTGTACAATAAATTATTTAATCCAATGTAAGGGTAGATGGAAATTGGTCAAACACATAATATACATGACATATTAAGCATAAAAACTTTGTCCAAACTGCTAAGGGTGCTACATCACTCAACCATTCATTGCTCACTTCATTTTCTTGATCGATTGATTAAAATATTGTATAAAAACTCTCTATTTATATAGGTCCTACCAAATTATTATTAGAAACATCTAATCCTTATCTTATCTCTAGGAACTTCTAAAAAAATCCATTTAATTATTTTTCTTTCTATAAACTTCTTAGTCTAGAACTCTTTAATATTTATCTTGTTTATTCAAGACACCCTCTTTCTAGAAACTTACAATTGTCCATACTCATCTAGAAACTTAATAGTTTTTCTCTTTGTTTTATAATATTTCATTTACAATTTTTTTCAATTAATTAATAATGTGGTGGGAAAATTAATCACCAACACCCCCTTAATTTTGATCACAAATGCTTAGTATTCACAATACCCAAATTATGTCTTATTTATTGAAAATTTTACTTTACTAATTAATTTTCCAATTAATCTTTAGATCTACAAAACATTAATTTGAAAGTACTTTTCCAACAAACTTACTCTTAATTTTTATTTTGTATGACGTTCTTCAAGACAATGATTTTCTTTGAGTCAAAACATATGTCACCTTACTCAAATATTCAAACCTTGCTACTATTTTTGACATATGAATATTTATAGTATACAATATTTTAAACATATCTACAACATTTTGTCAATTAGATCCATCAATCCATCCACAATTCCTTTGCATATGATCTTTTATAGATTCTTTTTTCAACTCTCTATTCTAAAACATCTTTTGAGAATGATTCTTCAATTCATAAATGTTACAAGGATGAAGATCCCAACACATTTATTTTCTATGTTCTTTTTTATGACAATGAGAATATTGATAACACTGCACTTCTTGCATCGATTTATTTTTAATTATATTACTTGCAACATCATTTTTATTTTATTTACCTCTAACATATCCAAAGCCTTCATTTTTGGCCTCACTCTTAGTTCAATAGGCTCTCTAATTCTTTGTCCATACTTAATCATTTTTCTTCATAACTCATTGTTTCCAAAAACATCTTTTGTTCTTATTATTACATCTAATAATATTTGTATATTCCAACATATTATATTCAACCTTACTTTATTTATCAAAAGAAGCACAAATCATTTGTA